>PVHP010000327.1:45253-162611 GCA_004024765.1 Zapus hudsonius | reverse complement strand
GTCTGAGTAATGATTGTAGCAATAACACCATCAGAAATAAGTGAGTTCCAGGAGGACTGGAGGATGGAGAAGTCCCCAATCCCTGAGTCCTTTCCACATGATAAGAGAGACAATGCCCCTATGGCCACAGTGTCTGCTGAGCCACCTAGCATCCCTTTTAGAAGTGCAATATCCTTCAGAGAAGCAGATTTACCCACAGGCCCTGAAATGGCACTGAGGGAAGAAAGCTCTCACTCTGCAGACTCCATGTGACTTCCCTATAAACAACTGCAACCATCCACCAGCCCCAAATGATTTTTATTTTCCTAAACTGCAGCTCAGGCTTTGTGGTGGTGGTAGGTGGGGACCTTGAGAGGAAGAACAGGTGGATTCAAATCTGTCTTCCTTGCTCCGCAAACATGACAGGGCTGGTATGTTACTGACTTGTTGCAAAGCTGTTCTGCTGACTGAATGAAGGTGCCTGCTGGGTTGCTCCCATTCCTCCTGGCTCAAGACCTCAGCTCCAGCTTTGCTTCTGAGCCCGTATCCGGTGGGGTGGAAGCAAGAATATGATGATAAACAGGTGTGTCTCCCCACGAGCGCTGGCACCAGGCACCCAGGGTAGGGTGGGGAGTTCAGGCGCCTGCATGCACTAACAGGATGTCAGTCTCTCCATGCACAACAAAGGAGGAACAGGAAGCTATTCTGGTCTCGTCTCAGGAGCCATTATGTCTTGAATTTCCAACATCATTATCTCCAAAGGGCAACATCGCTCCATGTTTCTCCACTTGCATGCATAAAGAGGAGAGGAATGGGCCCATATTTGACTAGTGGAAAGCCTTAAGGGAGGAGTGATCATGTGCTTTCATTTGGACAACCAGCCACTCTGGAAGATTTGTGCTCATAATTAGAGACCTTAGAGTTCAGCACCTAGAGGTGGCATTTCACACTTACAAGACAAGTTTAAGTTAATCAGGCAGCAATTGGTTCTCTAGACTAATGGGCTGGGGGTGTTTTTTCACTTAGAAACAAATCTCATCAGTGTTTGGCCTGCCTCCAGGAACACTGTTTTCTTACAAGTTTTAGTGTTCCTGTGGGAAGGGTAAGATTGTGTTAGAGACTTTGGCTTTCTCTCCACTCTCAGGACACAAAGGTCGATAAGGAAAGAGAGTGCTTGGGCCTCTCCAAGAAGGGAGATAGATACTCGAGCTTGGGTAGGTTCTTTTGTGTGTGTGTGTGTGTGTGTGTGTGTGTGTGTGTGTGTGTGTACACCAAGGCGTGTGTGGAGGTCGGAGGACAGCCATGGAGTCTTGGACCTCTCTCTCATCCTTGTTTGAGACAGGGTCTTTCTTGTTGGTTGCTGCTGGGAAGACTAGCCATCCTGTAAGCTTTAGGGTTCTCTTGGCTCTGCCTCTCATTCCTGTAGGCCTGTCAAGATTCCAGAGGTGTGCACCACTTTGCGCCAGCTTTGTGTGGGTGCTGGGGATCCAGACTATGGTTGGCAGGCTTGTAGAGAAGGTGCCTTTAATCACTGAACCTTCTCCCCAGCTCCTGGCTATGCCCTTGGTGTGCCAGCACAGGTCAGGTTCATGGACTGTAAGTGACAGGTGGAGGTTTTTAGGGGAGCTCATTTCTCCCTGGCTGTCCTCCTCTGTATCAGTTGGAATGGAACAAAAAGCCAGCCTCAGTAGCTTCATGTAGGTAGAAACTGAATTTCCTCCCATAACAAAAACTCTGAAATGATGCCATTCAAATGTTGGTGGCTCTTTCCAGCATCCAGGTTTGCCAACCAAATGTGCGACTTCTTTTCTTTATGTTTTCAAAATGACTGCATCATCTCCAGGTATGATATGCATGTTTCTGACCCAAAAGAAGGAAGAACGAAAGAAGCGAAAGGATAAGGAATAACAAGGGAAGGAAGAGTAAAGAAGGGAGTGACGGATGAGAGCAAAAGGCTCTTAGCACTGTTTTATTTTTCCTGATTCTTATCCTGTTTACTTTTGCTTCTATCTCCTTGATTAGAGCTGAGTTATATGGACACTACTAGCTGCAAAGGGCTCTGGGAAGTCAGTGGTTAAACTGAAGTATTGCTGGTTTTGTTGATAGAAAGGGAAAAGAAGAAGGGGACTGACAGTGCCGGCTCTTGGTCACCATAGCTCCCACAGTGTGAGAGCTGGCTTCACCCTGTGCAGTGACTTTCTGAAGATATTGGGCCTCCAGGACTCACCAGTCTCGTTTTGAGAATGAGTAGAGCCTTGAGAGACTCGTAACAGCAGGGACAGTAGCTTCGATTTTAATAAGGTAGTATTTGAATTTAGCTTTTCAGGGTAGTTAGGATTCTTATAAGAGAAAATGTCAAGCTAGAACTATATGAGCCAAGGTTGAAGGGCAGGAAATCAGGGAGCAAATATGGACAACTGTATGGAGGTCTCAGTCTTGGAACACAGTCTTCACAAGGAATGTGGTGATAAGGGTGATGGGGGTTCAGGTGAAGCAAGAGCAGCATGTGGGTGTTGGGTTGTAAAACCGAATGTCATGTTGAGAATTTGAACTTCAGTCGTAAAGGCCATAGAAGGCATAAGCCATCTTCTTGTGGAAGATAGCTTTACTGTGATGGTTAATCTTCATTGTCAATTTGACTGGATTTAGAATCACAGTAAATATCCCCTTGGTTGTGTCTATGAGGGGTTTCCAGAAAGATTTAACTCGGGAGGAAAACCTACCCTAACTGGGTAGTGCCATCCCATGGACTGGGACCCCAGACTTCATAAAGAAGAGGAAGCAAATGGAGCCAGATTCATCACTCTCTGCTTTCTGTCTGTGGATCTCATGTAGCCCTGCTCACGCTCCCTCTGACATGCCTTCCACACATGATGGACTGTACCCTTAAGCTATGAACAAAAATAGACCTTTTTTTCCTTAAGATGTTTTTATCAGGAATTTTATCACAGCAATGAGAAAGTGACTCATATACAAAATATGAATTGATAAGAGGTGGAGGTGGGGAGACTGAGGCAGAACCAACTGAGGGAAGCTGGCACCACAAAGGCCTGACCTCCAATTAGAGCCTTAGAGATAAAAGAGCCTATGCATCTGTGATCCCTCTGTGCCTTCAGCAACGGGAGATGGGGCCAAGAGAACCTGAAAGTTGTGGAGAGTCTAAGAAGCAAAGAATCCAAAGCTTGGGCTGGAGAGATGGCTCAGCAGTTAAAGGCACTTGCTTGCAAAGTCTGACGGCCTGGGTTTGATTCCCTAGTACCCATGTAAAGCCAGATGCACAAGGTGATGCATGTGTCTGGAGTTTGCTTGCAGTGGCAAGAGGCCCTAACACACCCATTCTCTCTTAAATAAATAAATAAAAATATATTTTAAAAGAACCCAAAGTTTATGGACCACCTAGTCTGGCATTCATTTTCAGTAGAGCTTGTGAGCCAGCTTGTCTGGTAGTTTGTTTACAGTGGCAAATGACCCTGTTTCAAAGAAGGTAGAGCACAGACACCTCGGAAGTTGTCCTCTGACCTCCACATGTGTGCGATGGCACATGTGCCCCCCCCCCATAAATTAACAGCAACATTTTTTTGAAAAGCCTTTAAAAAGAAGACCAGGGAGATTGCTCAATGGTTAAAGGCTTTTGCTTGCAAAGCCTGACTACCCAGGTTGGATTCCCCAGTACCCACATAGAACCAGATGCACAAAGTGGCACGTGTGTCTTACAGAGCTACTTGGTAGGAAAAGGCAGGGGTCTCCTCTGAGATTCTTGGTCACCCCTCTTTAATTCCCTCTATGGTCCCTTTGCTTCTTGTCCAAGGCTGAGTGACCTGGGCATTGACTGTGGATATACTATTTCTGTCACAACATGTGCTATCCAGATTGGGGGGGGAGGCAGGTTGAGTCACACAGTTCTCGTGCTTTCCAGCACAAAGTAGGGACCCTCTCAATACTGTGTTGTCCTGACAAATCCACCTGTTCTAGAGAAGCAGTTCTTCAGTGGGCATCCAAAGCCATTTCTCTGTGCTCTTTCCTAACCCCTGACTGTGGGTCTCCAAGGAGCATCTGGAGCTAGCCTACCCCCAGTTCCAGCTCACAACAATTTTCTTAATGCTTCCCATTGCTGTGTGGATGAAAGCTGGAATTACCCAGGACCTGCCTGGCTGCCTGGACTGGCATCCTCCTCCTCTCTCAGCCTGCTATGCTCACAGTCACCTGGGAAAACTTTCACACTGTGCTCCTAATGCCTCAGGACTTGTGCACACATTGCTTCTGGTCTAGTGTTAGAATCATTTCCCAGCCCTGCCTGACACCTCAATTCCCGCCTCTTTCACTTCATCTCCTTAACACCTCTGACTCTCCAGCTTGCTTCCTGAAAGCTACCTCCTCAGGGCTCTGAACCACGGGCTATTTGATATATACCTCACTCCTTAGCTATAAGGGACAATGCCTTTCCTTTCCCTTTTGTATTCTCTGAGCTCGACCCAGGGCTCCGGGAAGAGTCCCTCCTCACACAGGTGAACGTGTTGAAAGAGTGGAGCAACTGGCGACCTCTTTTAACCCACAGCCACAATGATCACAGGAAGCAGATGTTTTTCCCCCTAGAAGGGAGCTGTGACCCCCCAGCAAGCCTGTGTTGTTGTTTTGTAATAGTAACACCCCAAATTCCTTCATCAGTGCCCCTTGGTACACAGGCCATTCTTTACAAGGATTTGGCTCCTGCTACCCATCTGTGCTCTCAGCAGCATCACTCAGGGTTCTGGGAAGAAACTTGGCAGAACTCTCTGGAAATCTCTGGCAGGAAAGGGGCCCAACCAACAGGTGGTTCAGCTTTGGAGTTTTGACCCATTGGCCTGTCCTTTCCCAAACAGGCTTGCAAAGCTTGGGATTGGCGTTTGCTCAGCAGTTGTTGCTCCAAAAAGCAGCAGAGAGGTTGCCAAGCAGCAGGAATGAAGGGCATCATGAGAGAGGATGAATGCATTTGCCCAAGGACACAGGCATAGCCAGCCATGTGGTGTCTCCTCTCTGACCCAAGGCAAATGAAAAGGGAACCGGACAATTGTGACCAAGTCCTCAGGTTACAGAGGAAAAGATAGAAAGAGAAGGATTAGGCAGCTATCTATAGCCATGTGGATCTGCAAGATTTGAGCTAGGGCTTTTGCTGTTAAAGAAATCCAAGTGACTTTGGGACATGGGACACAGTGGTGTCCTTTCAGCCCAAACTCTCCTGCTCAAGGGATTAAGCTGTCTTCTTCACACTCTCCCTAAGCAAGGCTACCCAGTTCTTTCTCAGCAGCCATTTATGGCTTCTTTACTGGCTCCAAGGCCTTTTAAAATTCATTTAGATTTCCTGTTATGGGGTTTTAAGGCCTGGTCATTATGAAAATAATTCAGTCATCTAAGGTGAGAGCAGAAGAAGACAGGATAGGAAAACAGCTCCAGGGCTAGGGGTGCTGGAGGCAGATCCCTGGCTCTCTCTAGCAATACCCAGGTTTTAGGGGTTGCTTAGACATCCTTGTGGCCAGATCTAGACTTGGACAATCATAGCCTCTCTGGGAAGCTGTTCCTGGCTGAGACAGCCCCCTTCACATAAAGGTTTCCTGGCTACCCAGGATGGCAGGCAGGCCCTGGGTCTCTGTCAGGGCCTGGCCTCTGATGGCCCCAAAGAGCCAGTGAGATCAGAACTTGCTGAGAGTTGTCTTCATAGGGGTAGTATTTTCATTTCCATGGGGGACTCCAGACTTTGGTGCTCAAGGTCATGTCACAGGTAGGATTGCAGACCTAGGATGTGATCTTGACAACCCGAATTTTGCCTCTTGGGGACTGGGCTGGGTTGGGGTATTATTTGCCAGCTCTTGAGATGGCCTGGGTTGTGGGAGAGGGGTGTTGAAAAGGGGCAGGTGTGTGTCCTGGGCTGACACTTCATTGATGCTAATTGCCAAATGCGCCCAGTGACCGTGGGTTGCCTTGGCCGACCCTGGGTTGTTTTCTCCTGTGTTTCTGTCCCCCTGAATTTACTATTTTGAAAAGACACCAGCTCCGTCATCGCGCTTGTCTGGCTTCCTTCCCATCCTCACCAACCAAAGGAAAACCGCGAAGCAACAGCTGGTGGCTGGATGGCAAATCCGCTCCCGCGCTCTGCTCGCCGCTTCCTGGCCGGGCGCGGCTCCTGTTGCTTCTTCTAGCCTGACTGCCCTGGGCGAACAGCTCGCAGAGGGGTCGACGCTACCCCGAAGGCACCGGAAGCCCCCCTCCCCGGGAGCCCAGCCCCGAGCGCGCCCCCCGCCCCGCGCCCAGCAGCCCCGAGGCGGGAAAGCGCGCAAGCCGCGCCCACCGCCCCGCCCGCCTCCGCCGCCGCTCCGGCTCCACGGGACTCCGCACGTCCTCCGGGATCGGGATCCAAGCCGAGGGACCCGCGGTGCAGGTGAGCCTGCGGGAGGTGGGCCTCGAGGAGCCTTCTTCCGAGGCCTGGGCGCTCGGCTGGGCACCGTCCCCGGGCCCCGCAGCCCCGATTGTTTGTTTCGGTGGGCGTGCGGGGTCCCCGGGCTGCGGCGCCCCGACCCCGCCTGGGCAGGGGAAAGGGCTTTGGGGATGTAAACATGGAGGTGGGATTCCGAAGGTCTGGGGGGAGGTGATGCTGGTGGGTGAGATGTACTCTTGGGGTGAAGCTGAGCTGGGGCTACCGAAGGGAGAGCGCTGCTCCCACCCTTTTTCTGGGGAGTTTCCCTTTGTTACTGCGTGCGACCGAGGGAGGACCAGGGCGTGTGGCTGGATGGGAGTGGGGACACTTGAGCGCACAAAATGGAACTTGCTGACCTGGGGCTTTGGGGTGGGGGCGTTGGCTAAGGAGAGGGCAAAGAGGGGTCAGTAGAGATTTTGGGGTTCCAGGGCAAGGAGAGTCATGAAGATGTCCACATCGCTTTATTCTCCTGGTCTGTCCAATCCCGTTTTCTTTCCAGGGTCCCCGGTCTCCATCCCCACCTTTTCCCTGGAGGGCCGGCCCACCAAGCCCCGGCTTTGTGTGGAAGGGGTTTCGCTGGAGTTGGCTGAGCAGCCTAGGTCTCCCAGAGCACTTAGGCTCTGACAAGTGGTGGAGCAGTCTGGCCGGAAACCTCAGCCTGCCCAGGCCCCTGCCAGCCTCCAGACCCCAGGGGCTGTGCTGCTGGTGACTAACCCATGTGGTCTCTGTCTCCACTTCCTTTGTCTCCCGGGCTTCGAGCTCTGGTTGGTCCCTATTTCCAGCTTTGTAGGTGGACCAGTGGACATTCCAGGCTGTCTGAAAGGACTACACTCTCGGGCCCCAGCTCCCTCATATTGTGGACGTGTGTTTTGCAACTTGGCCTTTTGCACGTGACCTGCCTCATAGTTGCCATGGAAACCCCTCCAATTCTCAGCCTCCCTCCTTTTCCTGCCCATTCCTCACCTCGGATTGCCTCCCCTCCCCCCAATATGGTTGCCTAGATACTGGTTACCCTTGGCTTCTGAGAGAGAAGACCCTGGATAGCTAGCTCCTACTCCAAACAGCGGTGGGCCCTTACCAACCCCATTTTCATTCCCCTTACATTCATTACACATGATAGCACACATGCATACACACCACACCCTTACACACATACACCAACGGTCCATTAACACATCCGAATGTGTATTCCACACACATAATATCATACCATATTAATATCACGTGCACACCAAGCATACTACATACTACATACATACACCAAGTATACTACACTACACCACATACACACAAAATAGATCACATATATACCACACACATATCACATGCATACCATACAACATATACAGCAAATATACCACATGTACATCGCACCCTATACGAACCAAGCATACCACTCCATTTACATACCACACACACACACAACATGCACACCATACCATGTACACACTTAGTATAGCACTTGCATGCCACTTACATCCTACCCTCACACTATGTATATGAACCCACAGACCCCAACAGTAACACATACCATTGCTTTGCCACCACAGGCATGCTCATGTGATCTTTAGGCTCAGCTGAGTCAAGACCAAGAGAGGTCAGTTTCCTGTTTTGGTGTGGAAGGCAAGAGGTAGAACCCTAAATGGAAACTGACATCTCCTGGGGATCCTGCAGGAAAATGTGGAGCAAAAGGTTTCCAGGTCCCCTCACCACAGGGGCTCATCTCCTAGATGTCAAACTCAAAAGGCTGGATACAGACTGAAATGTCTCCACACTGCATTCTCCTTTCCCTGACCCAGACAGGCAGAGGGAAGGGAAGGCAGGGCTATTATGATGCCAGAGAACACAAGATGGCAGGAAAAAGAAGAGAGGAGAGGAAAGTTAGAAGGCAGGAGGGGAGGAGCACCAGAGGTGGATGTTGGGGTGCTCAGCTCTTGTATGGGGTTCAGGCCCTTCCTCTCCCAGTCCTGCTTCCTGCTTGGCTCTTCCATGCAGATTTGCGCATCTGGGAGAGGAAGTGACTTTGCCAAGAGTCCCTAGATTGCCAGGGCACATCTGTGGTCCTCAATCATTCAGTGAATTGTCTCAAGCTCTTACTCTACATTAACTGCTGGGAACATGAGGAGAGACACACAGTCCCTGACGTCAGAGCCACAGGAGCCTGAGGGAGCATTCAATCTGGAAAAACTGGTGAAAGTGAGGATCCCAGAGCTCACAGCCAGTGGTAGAGGAGGCATGAATTCTCAGGCAGCATTTTGGGGTCCAAAACTCTGCCTAGCCTGCACCTTTTGCCTTCATATATATATGAATATAGAGAGAAGAAACAGACAGAGAATGGGTGCTCCAGGGCCTCCAGCAGGTGCAAAAGAACTCCAGATACACATGTTACTTTGTGCCTCTGGCTTTACATGGGTACTGGGGAATTGAACTCTGGTTGGTAGGTGCTGTAGGCAAGTGCCTTAAGCGCTGAGCCATCTCTCCAGCTTTTTTTTTTTCTGTAACCATCAATTCTTTGGAAATTAAGATGCCCCTTCCAAAGAGAGGGTCTCCTTGTAGGCATGAATGATAGGGGCATCTGTGCCGTTGTGTTTTCTTGGAGGGGGCGTGGCAAGGAGAGAGGAGAAGCAGTTTTTTAGACTCTAGAAACTCCCCCATAGCCTTAAGGAAACAGCCCAACTAGGTCCCCCCTAAATCAGAACACATATCCTCCCTTTGCCATTGGACACCGTTGCCTGCCATCTGGATATAGACAGTGCCAGGAAGCCCCTAAGACTCATCTTCTAACGCATCACCCATCAGCCCCTGCCAGAGTGCACTGGAAAGGCATAGCCCTCAGGAGATAGAGCTGGCTGGAGCTATGAAAAGCCTGGTTCCATTCCCCAGCTCTGCTCTTGAGTGCTATGCTTCCCAAGGACAGATGCATTCATTGCACAGAGATCCTTCTGGATGTACACTGGCCTCTTGCCTCAATCTAAAGCTGTGCTCAAGTAACCCAAGGGCTCCCAGATTTTAGACCTCTGTTTCTGCATTTGTCCATGGAAGGTTTAGTCATGATCTCTTTGCCATGTCTTCCTCCAAATGTGTGTGGATTATACAGTCTTGAAAAAGATCTCTTTTCTCTGCAGGTAGCAAAGTGTTCTTATTATTTTACAACGCAGGGGAGCAGTTGAGCAGAGTGGGAAGAAGGCTGGACTCTGGCCACTCTGGAGAAAGCTCCCCTTTCATGGTGGGGCAGGTAGTTAGTATCTGAGAGGCTGAGGCTGAGGGAATACTCCTAGATAAGGGTCACCTTTCTGTTCTGACAGGGCTAGTCACAGGGCTGGGTGGCATCTTTAAGGATTCTCTCTGCAGAGCACCAGACCAGGGCCAGCATCTGGCAGGGGAGCAGCAGGAGGGCTGCTCAGGGGCAGATAAGAAGCAGGAGAAAGCTGGGAATCCATTTAACAGCACCTTCTGTGTTCTGAAATGTGGAGAGAGACTGTGACCTGGGAAATAGGAAGCCAGATTGGAGGCCATATAGGAAAACTCTTCTCACAAGATGTGCCTGAGAGCAGGAGCCCAGGAAGGAGGCTGAGGCCCAGAAACCATGCAGGGACTGTGGGAATGCCTCTGCCCAGCTCAGAATACCTGATTTGGGTGGAGAGAACCCGAGTAGAAAGGGTGGGTCTAGGTGGAGTGATAGTGACCCACACGGCTGGAGAGCAAAGCCAGGCCCATGTTGAGATACCACAGGTCAAGGCCTCAAGTTCCCTCACCCTTTTTACATTTTTTAATTTTCTTTCATTTTTCTCTCATTTTTTCCTTTTCTTTCTTTCTTTTGGAGGCAAGGTCTCACTCTTACTCAGGCTGACCTGGAACTCACCCTATATCCCAGGCTGGCCTCCAACTCGCAGAGACCCTCCAACCTCAGCCTCCCTAGTGATGAGATTATAGGCTTGAGCCCCCACACCTGAATTCATTCATCCTTTAAACAGATGTTCAGAGTCTCTTCAGCATGGAAGGTCCTGTGGGCTTTTTAGAACCCTGTGGAGCCGTGGAATGCTGCTGTCTCAGTCACAAGGGTGCTCCTGTTTAGGTTGATTGGTTGCTTTGACCTGTCTTTCTCCCTGCCTGCCTGCCTCACCTCTCTCCCATTGGGAAGGCCCCCAAACCCTCTTTCTTTACAAGAGGGTGGGTCCCCCACCCATGCCCAAGTGCATTCACACTTGCACATACACTCCCTTCCTCACTCATACATAACTTTCTACCCTGACACACAGGCAGGTGCTCACACGTTCCCAAACACCTTCTCACCTCAGCCAGTTGTCGTCTCTCACCTGACCCTTGTGACAGTCTCTTCACTCTCATACTCTCAGCCTGATCCATTTACCAGAGGCTCCTGTGGTTCAAGTTCAGTCCTGTCAAAGCTACTATGTATGGCTCCATCACTCAGGAAGGACAAGCACGTGCTGCAACCACCTCTCTAGGCATCTTCCAGATGCTCATCCGGCACCTGTCTGCCCTCTGCTTAGGTTCTTCAGGAATGTCTTCTGTTCTCACCTGTTGGGGAGGGTGACCATTTCCTTGGCTTTCCCAAGCCTACATTGTCACATGGATCAAATGAATGTGGGGACTGAGTGTGATGAGCTCTGTAAAGTGTCAGTGTGGTATCTGCTAAGCATGTGTAGAAAACATTCCATAGATCTAACCTGCAGTTACCCATTGTTGACGATAACCCCATGTCATTGGAAGCTGATCCATCGTCCCATTTAGGGCTTTGATGAGACCCAGACTGCAGAGATGAGGTGAAGGGCTGGGTTTGGAGGCAGTGCACTGAAATGATCCAAAATGCTGCAATTGCCTAAAATATGCCTTTGATATCCTCAGGTGTTCTGAGTTTATATTGGATTATAACTTAAAGAGCCAATGATGCTGAAACATCTATTAATTAATTGCCATTTATAGAGCATCTGCTGTGCTCAGTTGCTGGGGATCCAGAATGCCTGGCATGTGTTTCTGGCCCCAAGGCATTTATAGTATACACACATGTGTGATGGATGGCAATACATGTAATAGGTGTGGGCCCTGGAAGTGTGAAGTGGGAAGGGAAAGGACAGAGGGACAGTGTGTTTCCTGAATCAGGTACCTCCCACCCACCCCCCCCGCCACACACACACACACACACACACACACACACACACACACACACACACACAGAGAGAGAGAGAGGGGGGGGGGGAGGTAAGGCAGATTTCCAGGTTCAGGGGATCTTCTGTTGTCCCTTCCACCCCTGGCAGAGAGTGTGAATACATGTAAAGTGTTCTGCATGCCAGCTCTGTGCTTCCAAAGAAATGGGCAGACAGCAGAGGCAGCCTGGCTGAGCCCCTGGCATGGGACTGGCCTCTGGGCCCCTGGCCTAGCAGCAGTTCTGGGTTTGTCTCTGCTGTGAGGAATGCTCTGCTGGCCTCTCGTGAATGGGTCTTTGTCAGCAGGTGTGGGAGTGATTTGTCTCTGGCTGGCTGGGTCACACCCACCCAGC
The DNA here is from genome assembly GCA_004024765.1 of Zapus hudsonius. Taxonomy (NCBI): domain Eukaryota; kingdom Metazoa; phylum Chordata; class Mammalia; order Rodentia; family Dipodidae; genus Zapus; species Zapus hudsonius. The sequence goes on along the minus strand of PVHP010000327.1, from coordinate 150,666 downwards.
CTCTGGCTGCTTCGAGATGCCACCAGTCACACAGACTCTCTGGAGCTGGACTCAGTTGTGACAGGCAGGGTCCTTGGCCCTATGCTGATGGATAAGCATAGCTCACCTCAAATGTCTGTGAGTTGACCATGCCACCCTGCTGAGTGCAGTGTTCCCATGGGGAATGGCTGGGCTGTCACTACGAATACTGTTGCAGTTGGCAATGATACCAGGCCCGAATGCCCCAGTTGGTAGACCAGCTGGAAATCTTTCCAGTGAAACTTCTAGAAATCAGGCCTGGGCTTATGATGTGTTTCTTCTTCTAAGAAAGAAGCCTTATTTCTCTTTCTGATTTGATCTTCCTCTCTTTGTTCTTTTCTTTCTCTGGTCAAGATTCTCTCCTCCAGAAGTAACTCTGGGTTACTTCCTTGGTGTTAAAATAACAAGTGCTTTGCTGTATACTTGGGAATTTGACCTCTGTCACAATGTCCTCTGCATCCAGGAGAGATTTGGGTCTTGGACACCTGAGGATACAGCCTCCAACTCCCTGAGGGGTATGTCCTCATGTATGAAGGAGGGATGGTGGAGCAGAACTCTGGCCATTGGGCTACCTCAGGGGACCCTGCCTGGCACAAAGGCCCTGTGACTGGAGACCAAAGAGGCCACTTGGGGGAGGTGGCAGAAGTGATGAGTTGGGTAAAAATGTCATGACCTTGCTTGTAGGCTGCCTTCCAGGGAGCACAGAGAATTCAGGACAAAGTGTCCTAAGCCACCGTAAGCCTGTTGGAATGTCACCACCCTTCCCCTTCCTAGGCTCTGAGTCCTGTCTCCTCAGACATCAGAGAGATGTAACTGGACTAGGAAAGACCCACCCTGAATGTGGGCAGTGCCAGTCCATGGGCTGGGGTCCCAGCTCAATAAAAAGGAGATCGAGTTGAGCACTAAGGATACAATGAACCAGTTGCCTCACCCTCCTGTCGACCCTCAAACCATGAACCAAAAGAAATCATTCATTTGCTTTCATCAAGTGTCTCCTCAGTGCCATCAGAGATTCACTGAGGCAGGAGGGAGGCCACCAGGGAATACTTCAGTAGGAATCCCTGTCTAGAACAGAGTGGTGGAAAAGTCAGAAGATGTGGACAGGCAATGCAGAGCAAGGCAAGCTGACGCAGCCCCCCCAGAGAGTGATGGACTACAAAGACCAGACTAGGGAGACTCAGTACAGCTCCCAGAGCCAGCGTGGAGCCTGGGAACGGGGCTAGACTGTAGCTGTCAGCCGCACTTCTTAGCTCAGTGCAATACTCTTGCAAGGTGCCTGGTAAACAGGAGGTGACCAAGGTTCTAGAAGGATAAGGGTACCATTCTTTCTCAAATCACAATTTGTTCCAAAATGACTCCACACAGTTCTCCATGTAAATGCAGGCATAGCTCAGTCCTATGGAAAGCAATCTGATCAAATAAGCTAAGATGGCAATGACTTGGGTTTGGGAGTATTTCCTTTTACAGAAAGTATGTGTTGGCATTTAAGAGCCTCTCTTTGTGACAGCGTTGTGGGGAACAGATATCTTTATTTTCACTCCATCGTCTAACATTCTAGCCATACTGGAAATAAGGTGATCAGTGGTTTGGGGGTCCATCGTGGAAGGCTGCCAGTCACTGAACTGGTACTGCTGTTGGCATCTGTTGTGAGCTGAGCTCCAGTGGACAGGATCCCTGACGACATGTCAGGAACATGGTCCAGCTCCCAGCACAAACCCACTGGCCTTCAGCTGGACAGTGAGCAGCAGGGTGTCCAGCAGCCACCGGAAGGATGCTGAAGGGGCTGGGGAACAGAACTGTGTGCATCTGGGGTCCAGCAACATGGGCCCCCAGGCTTCCTTCCTCCCAAGAGGTTCAGGCCATCACAGTAAGCAGAACAAAGGTGGGGAGAATGTGGCTGAAACTCTAAAGAAGGCATAATGCACAGCGAGGTTCTGAAAGCTGTATTGTGTGTCGTCATTCCTTCTCTGCCTATTCTCTGCTGGCCTGGGTCAGAGTTCTTCCATCATGTGGGGACATAGGGCTGCTTCTGTGTTTCAGTTATTGTAAATACTGCTGCTGTGAGTGCCAGAGCACATATCTCTCTAGGCCTTGTTTTCTATTCTTTTAAGCATAGATCACAAATAGGATAGTGCTGGGAAGATAAAAGCATATGCTTTCCAAGCATACTGGCCCAGGTTCAGTTCCCCAGTACCCGTGTAAAGTCGGATGCACAAAGTGGCGCATGCACCTGGAGTTCATTTAAAGCAGCAAGAGGCCCTCTCATGCCCATTTTCTTTCTTTCTCTCTCTTTCTTATAAATAAATAAAAATATTTTAAAAAGAAATAAGATTGCTGAATTATATGGTAATTCTATTTTAAAAAAAGTCTTGGGGAATAACCATGCTGTAACCATACTGTTTTCTATAGCAACTCTACTATTTTTACATTCCCAGCAGTGATACACAATTCCAATCTCTTCACATTCCAGCCATTCTGACAGGTGAGGCATTTCCCTCATTGTTAGTTTGTTAGTGATACTGGACATCGCGTGTGTGTGTGTGTGTGTGTGTGTGTGTGTGTGTGTGTGTGTGTTGCCTTTTGTGTATCTTTGGAGAAATATCTTTTTCAGTCCTTTTCTCAGTTTTGAATTGGACTGTTTATTTATTGTTGATTCTGATTTGCAAATATCCCTGCCCAGCCTGGGTTGGTTTTCTAGGCTGCTAATACACAATTTTTTTTTTACGTTTTCATGAAGACCTGTTTTTCCTTTTGCTGTGCATGCCTTTGCTGTCACACTTAAGAAATAACTGCCAGTTCCACTGTCATGAAGCTTTTATTCTATTTTCTTTTAAGATTTTTAAAATTAAGTCTTATACTGACCTCTTTTGAATTAACTTTTCTATACAGTGTTGGAGAGGGACCAGTTTTATTCTGTTGTGTGTGGATATGTTTCTCCAGCACCATTTGTTGAAAAGACTATCTTTTCCTGGTTGAACAGTCTTGGCACACTTTAAAAAAATCCTTTGGCCATGTATGAGAAGGTTTATTTTTGCAGTGTAGTGTGCACATTTGTATCAGTCTTTATGCTACTTTGACACTGTTTTGATTTCTGTGGTTTTGTAGTTCAGAAAGTGGGAGTGTTCAAGGTTTGTTGCTGTTTTTCAGAATTGTTTTGGCTTTTTCGGGTCCCTTGAGATTCTATATGAATCCTACAATACAGTAAAGGTACTTGGGGTTTTGATAGGATTGTGTTGAATCTATAGATCATTTGGGATACTTGGCATCGTCGCAATATTAAGCCTTCCAATCTATGAACATGGGATACCTTTCCATTCATTTATATCTTTTATTTATTTAAAAAATATTTTAGAGGGCCGAAGAGATGGGCCAGAAGTTAAGGTGCTTGCCTGCAAAGTCTAAGGAGTCCCAAGTACCCACTTAAAGCCAGATGCTCAAGGTGGTGCATGTGTCTGGAGTTCATTTGCAGTGGCTGGAGGCCCTAGTATACCCATTTTCTCTCTCCCTTTCTCTCTCTCAAATAAATAACTGGATATTTTTTATATTTTATTTATTCATTTTCAAGCAGATATATATATATATATATATATATATATATATATAGAGAGAGAGAGAGAGAGAGAGAGAGAGAGAGAGAGAGCGCAAGGGAGCACCAGGGCCACCACCTTGTGGGTCTGGCATATGTGGGTCCTGGGGAATTGAACCTGGAGCCTTAGGCACTAGAGGCAAGTGCTTTAACCGCTGAGCCATCTCTCCAGCCCAATAAATGGATATTTTTAAAAAAGAAATATTTTAGAATATTCATTGCTTTTTTTTTTTTTTTTTTTTGCTTTTTGAGGTAGGGTCTCGCTCTAGCCTGGGCTGACCTGGAGTTCGCTATGTAGTCTCAGGGTGGCCTCGAACTCACAGCAATCCTCCTACCTCTGCCTCCTGAGTGCTGGGAATAAAGGTGTGTGCCACCATGCCCAGCTTCATTGTATAAGTTTTACTTTCTTGCCTAATTTCCAAGCATTTCATTTTTCTTAATTACCATCTGAGTTTTTTATTTTTTTATTTTTGTATTTTGACTTTGTTTCTTGCTACTCTGCTGAATTCATTTTAGTACCAACCCATATGTGTGTGCAATCTTCAGGGTTTGTTATATATGTCATATCATTTGTGAATAGAAGTGAGTTTTTCTTTTTCATTTCCAATTTGGTTGCCTTTTATTCATTTGTCTCTTCCAATTGCCCTTAATTCTAATCCTGTGTTGAATAGAAACGGTGAAACACGGGCATTGATCTTGGAGGGAGCAAGTCAGTCACTGAGTTCCCATGTTCCTTTGGGTGTTCTTCTGTGTTACTCGAGTTTCCTTCTGTTCCTTACCTTTTGTGTCTTTCTTGTATCAATTGAGGTGGCCATGTTGGGTTTTTCCCTTCACTCTGTTAATGTGACATATGAGGTTGATCTTGTGTGCTGAACCATCTTCGAATGTCGGGAATAAATCAGGGCCCCCATTCTTATTCCCTCAGTCCTTTGCACTTGCCAGCAAGGCAGCAAGAAAGAGTAGAAAGTGACAACATTTGCAACCCATAGAATTAGTGGCCCTGTTGGCCGTGGAGCTCCCATTTCCTGGAAAAGGGCTGTGATGACCAGTATCACACATTGTTTTGATGTTTTCTTTGAGAGTGACTTACAAATGCTATTGCTGTCATCCCCATCGCCATGGGCAGGGACAGGAGCATGCCGGTATGGAACATGCAGATCCCAGCTCTCCCTCTTCTTCTAATGACAGCTAATAGAAATACTGGAAGGTTTAGACCCCTTGAACCGGAGGCTGGAGGACCAGGGCCACCTCAGGAATAGCCCCCTGGACTTGACCTTGCTTGTGTACCTCAGGGCCCAGCTCTCCTAGGGACACACTGAAGGGGCCCCTTGCAGCACCTTCTCCTTGAAGGACTCTGGGGAAGAAAGAAGATGGGGAAAGCTGCTCAGACAGGTGCCTGAGGCCTGGGCACTGCAGGCTTCTGGCCTCTGTACAGTATGGCCAGCTGTGCCTTACAATGAACACCTGCCCTGCTGCCAGGGAACTGTGAGATGCTTCTTCCTGGGCACAGCAGCTGTCTGTTGACTTTTCCTCCACTGTGCAGACTCCACTGTGGTGTGTTTTCCTTTCTCTGCCCTCTGGAGCATCATGGCAACAAGGGAGCCAGGGGCATGGCAGAGGCAGCCAGGCAGCCTGGTGTGGCGTCCCAGCGAGGACCTTCTGGGAAGAAGGACGGCATGGAGGCTTTCTCTCCACACTCTGTGCCTTTCCCTGCTTTTCTCCCTTTGTCCTTCCTGTTCTGTGTGTGTGTGTGTGTGTGTGTGTGTGTGTGTGTGTGTGTGTGTTTCTATGTGTATTTGAATGTGGACTCATGTGTGGGCTCACATGTGTGTGGGTGCATGTGTATGCACATGCATATAGAGGCCACAGATTGAAGTCAGGCGTCTTCCACCGTCAGTCTCCTCCTGGTGCATTGAGCTAGGGCCTCTCACTTGAATTCAGAGCTCACTGTGCTTGGATTACAGGCAGGCCACCATAGGAACCCAGCATTTTTGTGAGTGCTGGGAACCCTGGGAGCCATCTCACCAGCCCCTCCCACCCCAGGCCACTTTTCTGGCTCCGTTCCTGCTGGGGCCCTGTTCCTGGGCTGGCCTCGTTCCGACTTGCAGCCTCTTGTTTTTTCCTTTGCCTGTTTCTCCCACTTCTGTCTGGCCACCTCCCTTTCTCGGTTTCTCTTCCTCTGGGACTTCCGGCCTTTGTGTGCCATGTTCCTAGGCTTGCTATGTCTTGGTGAGAGTGCCTTTGCATCCTGGTCAGCAACAGTATTTTCTGGCTCCCCAAGTCTGATACAGGCTCCTGTGCCACTGTGCGAGATCCCAGGTCCCACTGCACTGCCTTTTGGTCTTGAGGCAGAACAGGCAGTGGTCATGAAGCCAATGTTAGCTGTGTTTGAAGCAGTCCCTACCTCATGTCAGTGCAGGACCCTGGAACCTTCCAGTGTTTGGAGGACAATACAAGGAGGAAGGGAGGGATGGGAGAGGAGGCAACTGGGGCTATTCCCTGGCTTCTACTCTGTTCCCCATTTTTCCAGGAAAATGTAGAAAATGAAAGAAGATGAAGGAAGGAAGCTGAGGACAGAGCTGAACAACGCTAACAGTAGAATCCAGCACTTGATGCCTAAAGAGCTGGTTTTGTTATGCCCGCCCCCCACCAACCTTCTCACTCAGAGCTCATGTTCAAGAATAACACTGAACTCCTGATTTTCTTGCCTTCATCTCCCAAGTGCTGGGATCACACACATGCACCACCATGTCTAGTTTCATGCAATCTCGCATCATTGCAGATGGCTGAAATGGAACTCAGCCTCGACCAGGCAAGGCAGGGATGGTCTGCCTACATCACTGAACCTCAGGAAGGGCTTGGAAACAGGTGGCCTGATTCTCACCAGGACCCTCTCCTGCTTTCTTGCTGTTTTCTCTTCCTGGTTGGTTCTCTCCTGCTACTGCTGGCTGACTTCTGCCCACTCCCCAAGCTCTGAATCTCACCACTTGACTTCCCTGTCCCTTCCGTCCTTGATTCCTGACATCTTGTGTATCCTTGGTTCTGCCATGCCAGCTTGGGTGAGGGAGGACATTGAAGTCCCTTCCTCATTCCTTTTGGCCACCAGAGGCGCTGTAAGGGACAGCCTCCAGCAGATCCTGAACTGAACCGGGAGGAACAGACTCCCAGGAGGAGATGACAGTGACCAGAGCAGGGCTGTGGCAGCCAGATAGTACCTGGGCCCATCAAAAGGCTGTGTCATCCAGTCTCACAGCCCCTGAGATCATATTATCATATTATACTGTAAGATGGGAATCTTACAGTCCCAGTAGGAAAGGCTCTTAGAAGTCAAGATACTTGTTTCCGAGACACAAAGCCAGTGACTAGCAGACAGAGCTGAGTGGTTCCAGACGGACTCAGAGGCCAGGACATATGTGATTGAATCAGGATCTGTGACGTTAGCTCTGAGACTTTGGGAAACTGAATGAATCCTACTGACTTCAGTGGCCCATCTGTATTACAGGACTAATCATAATGGTGGTTATGGCCCTAGACTGATATTGTTATAAGGATTGAGTGATTAGCCACCTAGATCCATCCTCAGCATGGCAAGCACACTGGTAAGTGTGGAGTCACAGGCTGTACACTTTTCAAAGACCATTCACATGTGTTATTCCACTTGACCTTTATAATAAATAGTCTTGGGAAGTGGACAGAGGATGGACTGGCTGACTCTGCTGCCTACCCCTGCTTGTCCCCTAATTGGCTGCATGACTCTGTCATCTGTGTTTAAAGAAATCACTCTGCTAAGTAAACAGCTCTCAGTTCCCGCTTGGGGTGAGCTGGCCGGCATTGTGCATTCTGCTGCCTCCTTCTCCCCTGAGTTTGTATGAGAATGGGGAGGCTGGGGACTTGGTTGGGTTGGGGGCTTTCCTGTGGCTTCTTTGCTGATCTCCTCTGGACCTCCTGCCTCCAGGGGCCTGAGTCTCCCAGGCTGAGCCTGCTGGATCGGGTAGGAGCAAGAAGCAGAGTGGCACCTGGGTCTTTGAGAGAACCACAGTGTTGGTGGGCCATGTCGGCTTTTGCCCTGAGCAGGTGGGAGCTCTCTCCTTGATCTGGGAGCTGAAGTTCAGGGCTGGCCTTCTGTAAGGACAGCCTACTTATGGTGGGAAGGCTTCCTTCCCTCCACTAATGGAGAGACAGGCAGAGCGGGGTGGAAATCTAGAATTTAGCCCTTATTCACTTTCTCTGCCTCAGGTTCTTGTTTTATGTCAACAAGGTGCCTTCAGAAGGCTCCTCTCCCTCCCACAGAAGAGTGGAGAGCAGGCCTTTTGCCATAACCAGCTGCACAGTGTGGATGAGCTGGAGCCAGGCTAGGCTTCTTAAGGACACAAAGAAGCCCAGGGCTTAAATTCCTCATAGACAGACATATGAATTAGTAAAGAGACTGGCCTTACATTCCCAAGACATTAGTAAGTTTCTATTATGGAAGAAAACAGGGAGAATCATCTATGTGTGTTGAATAAGAACTTTAAGAGACAGGACCTGTCCCAGAGACATTTTAAGGTCAGCCTTGCTCCCAGTGGCGGGCTGGGCTCGTGCTTTCTGGAGGCCTAAGTCACTACCACCCCCTTGCTTCTCCCTCCAAGGTCACCTTCCAGTCAGAAGAGACTGTCAGTAGTTTTGTCCTTCCCTCATTTTTGCAGAGACGCTCCTGTCCTTTTCCTTGGCACCTGTTGGATTTCCCCAGGTATCTTCTAGCACTCTCCAGCCTTCCCTGCTATTCTGCCAGCTCTAGCTGGCTGCTCCCAACCCCAGTGCAGGGACGCAGCAAACAGGAATAGAGGTGTGGTTCTGAGCCAGGTCCTGACCCTGACCAGCAGGCAAACTGGGTCTATCTCTCCTTGGGCTCAATGTTCCCAACTCAAAAGGAGGAACCTTCATCTTATTCTGTCCCAGCCTGGTGTGCTAAGATTCCACACCCACCTACAAACCTCACATCCTGGTTGTGCTGTGTATGCAGCCGAGTTCTTTGCGGAGACATCACAGGCCAAATCTTGTCACCTGACATATAATAATAGCCTAGACCATGGGGCCCTATGGTCCTATGAGGCTCCCCTTGGGAATAACCCACCTGCCGTCCCTCTGGGACATCCTGCCGGGCTATGGTGATCCTGAGGCATGTTGTGTACAAGCTGAGCCCGCAAAGAAGCAGCAGGTGCAGTGCGTGGAAGGCAGGGGAAGGGAAACATGGGGTGAGTGAGGCAAGGAAATTTCACTGTTATTTGGAGCCTCTGCCTTTAAAAGAGAGGCTGCCTGAGTTATTGTCACAATAGAAGTGGGTATTCTGATATATCACATTGCTGCGTGGAATCAGAAATAATACAGCATGTTGCTATATCATCAACTAGTGGCTTCTCTTTCCAAGCAGCTTTTACCCAGCAATTAAGTGAAATTATGTGACTCAGTATGGAAAGATAATCGCCGGAGGCACTCTTCTGATTGCGTTCTCCACACATGCAGCAGGCGACTGCACACACAGCAGGAGAGGAGAATTAACATTCGTTCACAGACTCCACTGCGTGCCCATGTCCAAATAGATGGGAACATGGGAATATACATGAGCAGAAACTGAGCTCATCCATGTAGCAAGCTGTAGAGGATGCAAATGGGAACCGGGCACATTTTCCAGATAGGACAGTGGTCTGAGTGGTCCCAAAGCAGTGGTGGTCAGCAGAATGAGAAGGCCTCTTAAGTCCCCTTCTTCAGCAGGGATGACTTCTCAGGTGCCCTGTCCCAACAAGCCAGGTCCCCAGAGCTCTAGACAGGAGTCCAGGACCTCAAAACAAGACTTTTGTCATATGCACACTGAAGCTCATGGAGTGTTTCTGAGTTCCCTTCCCAGATCCACCCAGTTCTGACTGGCTTGTCCCTCCCCGAAACATTTTTCTCTCGTCTCTTCCATTGGTTCCTTAAACTCTGGGCCTGGAAATGAGATTATCATGCCCCCACCTTAGTCCCCCCACACACCCAGTAGGCTCCAGGCTGCCCAGCTTCCTCCCTGCAAGCAGGGACAAAGGAATGTGGGGAGACTGGGAGGGCAAGAGATGCTAGGGGCCTTGCCAAAGAGGGAGGAGAGGTCAGGATAGAATTCCCTGGATCAGCAGAGACAAAGGCTTCTGTGTTCCTTCAAAGACTCTGTGTATGCGCTTGGCCACTGGACTCCCAGCCAGTGCCAGCTGTACCACTGACGATCTTTCAAAGTGGTGAGGGTGCCAAGAGGTAGTAGTGGAGGAGACCTGTGCTGAGGGGCATCAAATAGCCCAGGCTCCAGCAGTAGCTTGAAGGATGGAGACTCGGCTACTTTTCAAGTTTAGGACAATATTTCTTTCAGCACACTGCAACTTGATCAGAAGTGTTTTCTTTAGAATACAAAGATGGGTCTTCACTCTTCGGTTTGGCATCCGTGAATCCCTAGTCTGATTCCAGCCATTTTATCGGGATTCTCACCTCCCACCGCCATGCTTTACTCGGACTGGACTGGATTATTCACTGTTTTGGAAGGTGTCTGCCACTAGAAATGGAAACACTTGGTGGGTTGCTGCCCTAGCCCCTCGTAGGCCATGCAGGCATTACTAGTGGATAAAGGCTTGTCTCCTGCTGAGCCTCCTTCTGGGGAAAACCCTGTAGGCAGCTACTGTTGAGTGAAGTGATTCGAGAGTCAACTTGAACTGAACTTGACTACTGTTATCCTCTTTCTGTTTCTCCCTCCCTCTCTCTGCCTTTGCTCATGCTGTTGGCTCTGCCTGAATCTCCTCTCCTCTCTTCCCCTCCCCTCCCTTCCCCTCCTCCCCTCCCCTCTCCCCTCGTCTCCCCTCCTCTCTCCTCTTCTTCCTCTCTCTCTACATCTCTCCCTCCCTCCCCTCTCCACCTTTGCTATCAACTTTTCACCCTGCTCTCCAGGTTCAGCTGAATGAAATGTCAGCTCCTCCATAGAAACCTCCAGGTCCCCTGTTGTACTTCCCTTCTAGTGTGCAGTCTCTACCCCGAAGGAAGTTCTCACACTTGCTGGTGAAACTAACCCTGCCTCTTTTTGGTAGCTGAGGCCCAGTCTTGTTCACCTGCCTGTCCCCTGCAGACCTAGAGTACGGCCCTTCTAGCACCACAGTACCTATGGGGTTGACTTGACCCTCTGTGCCTGGTAGCCTGAAGTCCTTGCCTTGGAGCTTTCCTACTCCAGGAGGGCCCTGCTTGCCCAGTAATCCTCTGCCTATAGAGCTGGAAAGCTGACCTTTTTACCTAGCTCCCTGGCCCTTTAAAGCCAGTGCTCACACCAAAGTCGTTAGGATTTTTGTTTGTTTATGTGTTTGAGACAGGGTCTCATTCTGTAGCTCAGGCTGGCCTAGAACTCGTGGTAGTTCTCTTGACTTAGCCTCCCAAGCACTATTATAGGTACGAGCCATATTTGGAGGCTTTTTCTTTTTAATTTGAAGCTTTAAAAGTGTTTAGTTACTTGAGAGAGAGAGAGAGAGAGAGAGAGAGAGAGAGAGAGAGAGTCAGAGTAAGTAACTGAGTGTGCCAGGTCCTCTTGCCACTGCAAACAAACTCTCCAGATGCATGTGCCACTTTGTGCATCTGGCTTTAATGGGTACTGGGAAATCGAAGTTAGGCTGACAGGCTTTGCAAGCAAGCTAGCACCTTTAATGACTGAGCCATCTCCCTGAGGCTTTAAATGTCCAGCTCCAACCTCATAGTTTTTGTGTCTGGTTTCCCTTAAACAAGGGATATATTTTGAATATGTCCTTTGGAGATGGGATTTTTGCCTGGGTAGAAGCAGGAGAGAGTGAGGGGAAGAATTTTATACACAGCAGGTGCACAAAATATATTTCTCACTTTGAATAGTATATTTAGGACAGTATACCTGCCTGAATCATTGAAGGAACTTTCTACTATAAAATAATCCATCCCAGATTTGTTATCGCATAGCTTGACCTACAGGGAGGAAGAAAGACACCTGTCACGAGTCACGACTCCTCTCCACATCCCAGACACTACAGAAAACTGGAAAACAAAACAGTTCTTCTGTGATAGTTTATATTGATCATCACCTTGGCAGGATGTAGAATCACCCAGGAAACCAGCCCTGGACATGCCTGTGGGTGATTATCATAATTAGGTTAATTTAGGAGGGAAGACCCATCCTAACTGTGGGTGGCACCGTTCCATGGGCTGGGAATCCTGAACTGTAGGAAAGGAGCGAGCTGGCTGGGCGGCAGCATCTGTCGCTCTCTGCTTCCTGACTGTGGATGCAGTGAGACCGGTTGCTTCATGAGCCTGGTGCCATGCCTTCCCTGCTGTGGGACTACCTCAGGCGGTAAGCTGACATATGTCCTTCCTTTCTTAAGTTTCTTCTGCTCGGGTATTTTATCTCCGCAATGAGAAAGTAACCAAGTCACCCTTCAGCTAGAAGCCCTTGCTCTCAGAGCAGCACTGGATTATGTAGACTCCGTAGACTTGAAGCCGAGTTGCTGTTAGAGTGATGCCAGTTGACATCTCTGACCTCTGGGGAATAAAAAGAAGAGTCCAGCGAGGTTGGAAAACCAAACCCAAGATTCCTACATTAAGCCTAGGAGGACTCTTGAAAGGGCTAGAGTATTGGTATTCGCCTCCCTCAGTCTACTTGAAAAGTTAAGCAAATTCACTGGAGAAGAGCATCTCATTTTTAGGACTGTCAATTTCTCATTGATTAAAATCGAGCAAATATGAACTCATAATCTAAAAATTCCTGACCATAGGGAAAACTGAATTTCTGTGGTGGCTTGAATACAGAATGTCCCTAGAGCCTCATGTGTTTGTGATTCAGCCTCATAGTAAATCTCCAGCTTGTGGAGCCTCTGTGAGGTGGAGCTTTGCTGAAGGAGGTGTGTCACTGGGAGCAGGCCTTGGACTTTATAATCCAACCTCCCTTGCCAGTATCAACTAGCTCACTCTTGCTGTTTCCTCCCAGATGATGTGACACCCCGCTGTCCTTGCCATGCTTTTTCCACCATCATGAAACTTCCACTTGACACCGAAAGCCAAAATAAACCCTTTCCCTCCATAAGCTGGTTGGGTGTTTCATCCCAGCAATGAAAAGGTACCTGCTGCACTGCTTAAAAAGTGCAAAAACCACAATTCTGTTTATAGTCCCAAGAATCTAAGACACTGGAATTAGACACAGAAAAATAACCATGTAGAAAATGTTGAAAGAAAAGAATTAGATCGTGTAAATGAGCAGGCAACAAAGACTAATCAAATGACCAAGCAACTTGAAAAAGAACCAAATAGACCATATAGAAATGAATAATATAATCATTGAAACAGAAAATTAAATGGATGGATTTAACATGGTTAAAAGGAGAAAAGCAAGTGGGAAATAAATCTGAAACAGTTACTCAGCATGTAGCACAGAAAAGAAAGGAGTGGAAAACATGAAAAAGAAATTCAGTGATATGCAAAATAGGATAAAGACAATTAGCATTATTTCCAAATCATAGTCTTAGGATGGAGGAATCGAATGAGTGCAAGAGGGGCAATGTTTGAGGAGAGAATGCCTAAGAATTTTTTTCATCATTCATGAAAAGGATGAATTTACAGGCAAAAGAAAAAAACAGAACACATAGAAATGAGTCCACATTCAGACTTCAGTGAAGCTCAGAACACCAACCACACAGAGGAGGCAGGGAGAGCAGACGGAGCAGCTCTGACTAACAGTAAGTGCAGACTTCTCAGCACCACCAATGGAACCAGAAAGCAGTGGATGACACCTTCCAAGCGCAGAGGAAAGCGATTTCCACCCTGGAATTGTGTGCTTGGCCAAACCACCTTTCAGCAATTGGGTTCTGCTTACTGTGACCTGGTTTCTTTAGAAGTCTGGTAGTCTAGCTGGGCTCTGCTTCAGAGTCTCATGAAGCTGCCTACATGGGAGCTGAGGTTGTGGTCTAGTATGAATACTGACTGGGGAAAGCACGGCTCGACTCCCTCTCTTCTCTTTGTGATAGAATCACAGAGGTCCCTACTTTGCTGGCTTTGGGCCAAGGACTCCTCTGAGAAACCAGAAGCTTCCCATAAGACCACATGTGCTTCTCTTGATAGACCCACTAACAACATGACAGTTTACTCTTGGCAGTTCCAGCTTGCTGAGACCGAGCCTTAAATAACATAGCACCACAATATACGTGACATCCCATTGCCTTTGCTATATATAGTCTATTGGCTAGAAGCAATATTGGTTCCATGGGAAGGGGAGAACGTCATACCAGAACATTAGAAAGTTGGGATTTGGAGAGAATCTCTTTAGTATCTGTCCTCCTTCAAGGTAAAAGAATATTTTCAGACCCACAGAAATGGGCTTTAAAATGAATAGGTCTTTAGTAAAGACAATTCTAAAAGGGGATCTTTACAATAAGAATTAGGTTGAAGGATGGCTGAGATTCAAGAAGAACAGTAGGGCCGGAGAAGTTGCTCAGTGGTTAAGAGTGTTGGCTGCACAAGCCTGACCATGGAAGTTTGGATCCCCAGAACCCATGTAAGGCATCTGTGATCCAGTGTGCAGGTAGCAGTGGGAGGCAGAGTCCAGAGAACCTTGAACTAGTGGTGGTCACAGAGGCAAAGCAATGGAGAGATGCTGTTTCAAACAAAATATAAAGCAAGACCTGACACTCTGAGATTATCGTCTGACCTCCACACATGCCATGAACACACACACACACACACACACACACACACATGCACACACACAAAGAGTCAGTGAACAAATCACTTAGTAAATATGAAATATCACTTATCTGTTGCTAACCAATAAATTACCCCCCAAATCAGTGGCTCAAAGTAGCAAACACTGGTTATTTGGCACAGTTTCTGAGGGTCAGAAATCAGAGAGAAGCTTGGCAGTGTAAGATACAACTTGGACACTTTAAAGAGGTTAAAACCAAGGTAGAGGTCACATGAGGGCCACAATATCTGTTTCCAAACTCATGTATGTGGTGGTTGGTGGCAGGCTAAATCCTAGCAGGCTTTTGGACTAAGACCCTTAATTCTTTGCTGCCGCAGGAGCCTCTTCAAAGGGTGCCTGGGTACCATAATGAGGACTTACCTTGCAAGCTGGCTGCCATATTCGTGGGTGAAGAGTAAAAATACCAACATCTATTTTATAGGATTAAAAACCCACCCAAAAATTTTTCAGTAATGGCATATACATCAAGAAGGGAGTGATTGGTGTTTTTATTTTTTCAAGAATAATATAAAACTTAATCATTTATTATAACTATTAACTTCAGACTTTTAAAACCTCTGGCAAGGTGAATGTGTATAGTACATTCCAAAGACTAAAAGATGAGTGAAAACAAGTTTGTACAATTTCTAAAGCCAGAAAGAGAATGTAAGAAGAAAAATATAGGGTGTATGTGTGTTGGGGGGGGAAGATAAGGAGAAAGAACTAAATACACATGAGAAAAGTTCAGGGAGCCAATGGCAAAAATAGATCAAATATAGCAATAATCACAATAAAGGAAATAAACTTGACAATTATTAGAGAAAAATTACAGTACAAAAACCTAGCTCATTGCTGTTCATAAGATTCACACATAACACACCTATTGGCTGCTCGGCAAACCCCAGGGATACACCTGTCTCCACCTCCCCAGTGCTGGGATTACACGTACATACCACCACACCTAGCTTTTATTCATTTTATTTTTATTTATTTCTAAAAATATCTTTATTATGAATAAGTATATACATTGTATGAGCAAATCTTGTGAAGATTTCCCTCCTCTTTGTCCCCTACCCACTGGGGTCCTTCCTAGGTGGGCATGCTGGATCTGTCCATAGGTTAGGGGGTTATGAATTGCACCAGAGGTAGCCAGTTTTTCTTTCTCTTTTTTTCTTTTCTCTTTCTTTCTTCCCCCTTGTGTATTGTTGCTGAGGGGGGCAATGTCTCTGGATATTCTCCCCCACCATGGCTCTTACAATCTTTCTGCCCCCTCTTCCACTCAGTTCCCTGAGTCATAGTGAGTTTTGAGTCTGCTTTATTGTTGAGATCTTAAGTGTCTCTGGATCTTTGCCCTGGGTTGTGTTGGGTATCATTGGTGTCTGTCTCCATTGACCTTTCATGGGTTATCAGACTTGCTGTGGTGATTGGTCTCCTGTTTGTCTCGTCATTTTCTCATGGGTTTCATTTGGGCCCTGTGTTAAGGCCCAGGTGTTATTATTATTATTATTATTAGTAGTAGTAGTATTTGGTTTTTCAAGGTAGGGTCTTGATCTATCCCAGGCTGACCTGGAATTCACTATGTTATCTCAGAGTGGCCTCAAACTCACAGAGATCTTCCTACCTCTACATCCTGAGTACTGGAATTAAAGACATGCGCCATCACCCCTGGCTTGCCTGGCTTTTTAAAATGTGGGTTCTAGGAATTGAACTTAAGTGAGCACTTTACCGACTTGAGCTATTTCTGAATATGCTGTCTTTCAACATATCTTATTATACGTTTTTCCTTGAAGAACTTTAAAGCTTCCTCCTCCTCCTCCTCTTCTTCCTCTTCCTTGTATTTTTTTTGTAATATTCCAATAACTGGAGCCAGTATTCTTGCACTTTGGGTCTGTTAATGTTAGAAAAAGTTTCTTAAACACAAGCATGGTGATACTGAACAACTGGTCAGCCAGCAGAGACAGTACAAAGTGAAGAATGGATATATTTACTGTGCATACTTGGAACAGAAGGATGAGTCATATTCCAGGCAGGCTGCAGTGGGACCTGGAGAGTTTTCACCATGCTACCTAGAATGATGTGCAGTATAAACTATGGATCATTTATTTCTGCAATTTTCCATTTCATATTTTCTGACCACAGTTGACTGAAAGGAATTGAATCCACGGAAAGTGAGACCAGGGAGAAGGGGAAACTAATGTGCAGACAAATTGACTAGTATATATCTAACAAACAGGCTCAGAAATCGACACACAGCTAAGTAGAACTGTGCTGTTCTAACAGAGGCATAGTGCACCGTAAGGCAAGAGGAAGGCAGTCAACAAGATGCCAGGATAACTGACTATTGGTATGGGAAAAGGAAAATTTAGATTCCTACCTCATTCCTCACAAATCAGGTGTGAATGGACTAAGGATTTAAGTGTAGCTGGTACTGGGGCCAGATATTCAGTATGCTGAGAGCCAAAGTCCAGGAGTTTAAGATTGCCCTAGGCAACATAACCATACCATGTCTCAAAAAAGTTTTTTAATGTGAAATATTAAGTTTGAAACATTTTCAGAAGAAAATTCCTGCTGACCCAAAGGAGAGAAAGAATATTTTAAATAAAAAACAAAAATCATTGCATACAATCTTACATTAGTCTTAAGAAATTCTGTTCATTTGGGGGTTGGAAAGATGGCTCAGCAGTTAGGGCACTTGCCTGCAAAGCCTACCGACCCAGATTTGATACTCCAGTGCCCACAAAAAGCCAGATGCACAAAGTGGCACCTATATCTGGAATTCATTTGCATTGGCTGGAAGCCCTGGTGCACCCAGTTTTTTCTTCTTCTCCTTCTTCCTCTTCCTCTTCTCTCTCTCTCCCCCTTGCAAATAAAAATATTTAAAAACGAAATTCTGTTCTTCATAAGACAGTTTTAAAACATAAAAACTCAAGTCAGAAATTGAGGAGAGATCTTTGCAATACTTAACGACAAAGATTTAATGTCCAGATTGAGAAAACAATGATTTGAAAAAATGAAAAAAAAGACACAGAAACCCCCCCAAAAAACATTATTGGTAAAGAAACAGAAATGATAAATAAACACTCAGACGCCCAACTCTGCTACTAAGTGATCAAACTAAAAGCACATTGTATATCTCGATTGGCAAAAATTAAGCTGTCTGAGAAGATAGAGTGTTGACTAGGACGTAGAGTAACGGGGGCCATCGCATCCCCATTTAATGGGGTGTTAGAATGGGGGTGGCATCTCTGGCCGAGAAGTCAGGTTACCATGTAGAGATGCGTACTACAGAGCCAGAGAGGGACTTCTCTCGAGGCTTCTCTGCAGCATCAAGGGGCCCAGCTGTGAAGCACATGGGCGGTGGAGTGCATCGGTTATAGTCAGAGTCCTAGTAAGTGCTGTTGGGAGAGCCTTTTCTATAATGCATGAATGTGTGCTTCTACTGGTTTGATATGTGAACTGTATATCTAGGAAAGAGGTACTCAAAGTCGTTGAGAAGCTAGTGCCCTCTGTAGTGGTGTGTGGCTGCCCTGAGCAGATGCATGAAAGTGTTTATAATAATATTATTTATAGTTAGCCATATTTTTGTAAAAAGACACAAGATGCCTACCAGCCAGATAAAGGATCAATACACAATAATTTATCTTTCACAGTGGGGTATTACAAATTAAAAATGAAGTCTAGAAACACTGATTAGTGTAGTCTGTTGCTTTATATTTGATTTTAAGTTGAGCACTAGGAATGCAGACTTTTAATCGTAACTCTGCCAATACTTCTATCTAGAGGCCTGATGCCATTTTGTCTTCTGTGAAATTTTTGTTGCCAAGGAAGACAGGATTACAATTCTGTCTAACAGACTGAGATGATGTAGCGTATTCTTAGTTATCAAAATACTCATGTAGTTAAGGTTTTCGTTGGTGAATATCACAGTGTGGGAGAGCATGCTACCTACTGTACAGTCTCGGGTGCCCACATGGAATACTGTGTTACCCATGCAGGGTCCAGGCGGGTGTGTCCAGCAGAGCTGCCTGCGACTGGATGATGTTTTGTGCTTCTTGTGTTTCTGTTTCCTGTAATGCACGTGTTAACAAAATAAATAAAAGTGCTTTTAAAAGCTAAAAAAAAAAAATGAATTACCTGTGTCTATATGTAAGAATGTGGATGAATCTTAGAAAATAATGTTGATCAAAGCTGGATACCAGGAGACTGGATATTATATCATAATTATAAAGCTGCATCAACCAATGTGTCATTGGGTTATATATTGAATGTGCTCTTAAAAATAAGAACAAAAGCCGGGTGTGGTGGCGCACACCTTTAATCCCAGCACTTGGGAGGCAGAAGTAAGAGGATCACCATTGGAGGCCACCCTGAGACTACATTAGTGAATTCCAGGTCAGCCTGGGCTAGAGTGAGACCCTACCTCAAAAAAAAAAAAAAAAAAGCCAAGAACAAGATGCATATTCATCCAATGGAATATTATTCAGACATAAAAAGGAACAAACAACATAAGTGAATGTTGAAAACATGCAGAGCAGAAGCTAGGCACAAAATACCATGCATTTTATCATTATTTTGATAGGAAATGTTCAGAATTGAAAACTCATAGAGACTTAAATGGAGTTTATCAGGTCGTACAACCTTGTGAAGATGCTAAAAGGTATTGAATTGGAAGGGTGCATCTGATGCGATGTGAAATATATGTATTTATATTATATAGTACATATATACGTAAAAACACTTTAACAGGAGGTCTACCCTCTTAACATATTTTTGGTACAATCTTATATTAACTATGGTCAGAATTATACAGCACATATCTAGAACTTACCTTACAAGTGTAACTCAAGAAAATTGTTGAAAAAAATATATATACATGTATAGGTATATATGTATGTATATGGTACTAATTACCTCTGTGAGAGGGGTAGGTGTGGATTGGAGAAAAATACAAGTAAATGCAGTAACATTCTAGTTATTAAGTTATTTGTTTGTGGGCGTTTCTCTTATTACTAGTTTTCATCATATGTATATGTTACATTTACTTATTTTTAAAAATATGTTTCTTTATGAGAGAGAATGGGTGCACCAAGGCCTCTTGCTGCTACAAATAAATTCCAGATGAATGCTCCACTCTGTGCATCTGGCTTTACATAGATACTGGGGAAGTGAACCCAGGCCTGCAGGCTTTGCAAGCAAGCACCTTTAACCACTGAGCCATCTCTCCAGAGATGTGGAGGCCAGAGGAGGCCCATGTCCAGTGTCTTCCTCAATTGCTCTCAACCTTATTTTTGGACACAAAGTTGCTCACTGAACCCAGAGCTCACCTATTTGATTCTGTCACACCAGCTAGCCTGCCAGCTCCAGGGTTCCTCTGTCTCCACCTCCTCAGCGTTGGGATTACAGATGTCCAGCTTTTGTGGGGCTCCTGGGGTCTGAATTCAGGTCCTCATGTTTGAATGGTTGATGAAAGCTTTGAAATTCCTTCTCTGGCTGGAGGACTGTCCTCAGCATGGCTCTGGATGTGGTCGTGCTGCCCCCTGGCGACTGCTCAGTGAAGGGCGAGGGCTGCCTGCTCATAACCTGGGGAAAGACAGGAGGTGGCCCAGCATGGAATAGGCATGGGCCTGGCCATGGACGGAAGCCCAGGGGTTTGGGCCATGGCCGTTTTGCCCTATGTGGAAAAGATTAAACAGCTTTAGGCACTCTGATCCAAGTTCCTCTCCTGTCTTCTCATTCTGCACGGCTGCCTTCCAGCCCAGGAGTGAGGAGGGTAATGACTGAAACCTGTCCCAGAATGGGGCCAACTGACCCTGATTTCTGCCTCTACCCACCTAGAGACCAGACTCGATAGACTTCTCAGTAGAGAGTTCTGTGTCTGCTGGGGAAGGAAAAGCCTGGGCTCTGAAACCAGGGTCCAGATTCCTTTTGCTCGGTCAAGTCTCCTTTCAGGAGGACCATGACCGAAAGCCTCTGGGAGCGCTGACTGGGGCCCTGAGAGATGACATCTTGTGCGCATGTCAGGACTGCCACAGAGTCCAGTGAGCAGCGAGTCTCTAACCACCCGCTCACTGGACTGGAGGAATCTGGTTCACCAGCCCCCCTCCCAATCTAATGTGAGGAAGAATTTCTGATGGAGATGTTGTTGCCGTGGAAACCAGGAGGAGCCCCACATCTCAGTGAACTAGACAGTCATGGAGGGCAGTACAGAGAGAAGGCATCTTCAAGATTATCTCCAAAGTCCCTGAGATTTGAAGGCTTCGGCCCCAGGGGACAGTTGCCAGAGGAGTTAAAACCTGCCTCCCCACGTTCCACTTTCTGTGGGGGTCATTTAACTTCTGTGAGCTTTCCAGTTCCAGCCCTGTGATAGTGCCCGCTAAGTGTTCTGATTCAGCTGAGTTAATTGGACTGACCACATGAGCACTCTGAAAGTCTGCCAAGTGACGGTGGCTTCAGTACGGGTGGTTTGAAGTTGCCCCAGGTCTCCAGGGTTGGAGTACGGCTGGGGCTATGACGAGCTTGAGTCAGGATATGGCTGAGAGCCAGCCTCCTGTCCAGGGAGTAATGGCTTCCTCCTTTCTTCCCAGGCACCATGGAGATGCTGCTGATCTCTCTCTGCAGCCTGCTGGTCCCTGCTGTCCTGGCTAGTGGTAAGAGCCCTTTACGACTGTCAGTCACAGATCTTTCTGATGGAAGGTTCTGGTACTTTAGACATTAGGGTTGAAAGATCTCAGGTTTTTCATGTCTGGTCATAACCCTCTCCCTTCAATCAGCAGAGAAAGTCCCAGAAAACAGATCTTAATCCAGACCTCACCTCCCTAGGGTCCAGCTTTGTCTGCTGTTAAGGCCTGTAAGTGCCTCAGGCTCTGGTAGACTTCCAGCCCAAGTCTCTAAAGCCCTGCCCTCCAGTATGTAGACCGAAACTAAGCAGTCCTGGCCTTCTGTGAGTCCCGAGTCCTTCCTTGCTCTAGTTTCTCCACCGATCACAAAAGGATGCTGGGTAGAACCTGCCTTTGTGGGTGATGCAGGAATAAAAGAGCAGCAGATGTTGAGTGTTGTGGGTACAGGACCTCACTGAAGCTCCAAGCCAGGCCCTCAAGTCAGCCCTCAACCTAGCAGGCCTGCCCTTCTGTACGTCTCCAGCACCTCTTCCAAATGGGCCTGCTTCCCAGAATCCTGTGTGAGGGCTGAGACCCACCAGGCAGGTGAAAAGTCCCAAGAAGCACAGTGGCCTTCCTCTTGACTGTCTGTTTTCTTTTCTAGCAGCTGAGCAGGAGAAAGAAAAGGACCCTTTTCATTATGGTGAGTAGTGCCAGCAATCCCAGGGTGCTGTCCCACCTGGAATGGATGACAGCCCCATCCAGGATGGATGATTGACAGCCCCATCCAGGATGACTGACAGCCCTGCTCTCTTGGACCTACCCCTCTTCCATCTCCTCCCTGGTTCCCTTGCAGACTACCAGACCCTGAGGATCGGGGGATTGGTGTTCGCTGTGGTCCTCTTCTCTGTTGGGATCCTCCTCATCCTAAGTAAGTTTGTTCCTTGTTCTCTGTGGCGCTAATCAGGTGGGGACAGTGTAAAATCCTGGCTGCCCGGGAGCTCATAAGAGCACAATACAATGGTGACTCACAACGGAGAAGTGTGAATGAAAACAAGCAGAGCCCAGACAACCAGCAGCCCTGTTCCCCCAGGGCAGGACCAGGGAAGTCCCAGGAGACCGGAGAGGAAGAGTGTCTCCAGTATGCTCCTAGGGTCGAGCTGGGGCTGCACATACATGCGCATATCATTGCAGTGACATCTTCTCATTGCTAGGACAGGTGACCCGACAGAAGCAACTTAAGTGGGGAAGGTTTATCTTGGCTCACGGTAGGAGGAGGGGAAGTCCATCATGGTGGGGAAGGCATGGCAGAGAGGCCTCATCCATGGTGGCAAAGCTTGTGGATTGCTCACATTGTAGTCACTCAGGAAGCACAGAACACAGGCAAATGTAACCTCTGAGGCCCACCCCCAACAACCACTTCTGCTAGCTAGGCCCCACCTCCCAAGGATTCCTCAACATCCCAAAACAGTGCCCTGAGCTGGGGACCAGGTCTTGAGACACATGACCATACCACCTGGCCTCAGGTAGCTCTGCATCTACCTAGGGTTGCTAGTGGTGTAAGGGGCCATCACCCAGGTCTAGGGGTTCCATATACACCATAGTCCTTCAACTGAACAGATTCACAGCAGCTCTTCTATGGCCAGGCCAGGGGCCAACCTTGAACTCATGCTGAGAGTGTGACCTTAGGTGGTCTCTTTGTTTCAGGTCGCAGGTGCAAGTGCAGTTTCAATCAGAAGCCCAGGTAAGGATTCCTGGACCGTGGGACACTGGAAGGAAAGGGGAGGAGCCTCTGGCATTTGAATCTGGTGGACATTCTTGTCTCAGAAAGAGAATGTGAGGGACACAGTCTGAATTTGGACTGTCAAATAATTTTGGAGCAAAAGAGAGGTCGAAACATTGAAGGTCCTCTTCTAAGAGTGAACGGGGGAAGGACCATGGGTAAGAAGGTGCTGGAACCTTGTCTGGAGCCCTTGAGACAGCTGGGCTTGGAGAAGAGAAGCAGATCACCTCCTGAGATTCAGACCGAAACACTCTCCTGCTTCTCACCTGCTCACCAGACTCTATGCTCTTACCCTACATAAAATCCCACACCATTAATCCACGGTAGTTATTGGAGCTCTGGACCTTAGAAGGCAGATTCTGTGGTAGGCACACCCAAACCCCATGAGGTCCTGGGCCACGTGCCCTGTATGGACTTTTCTCAATGACTGACACTGAGAGATACCCATAAGTTCCCTCTGTCCCAAGTGTATCCTGGTAGGGTGTTTGAGCCCCTCGGAGGGCTTAGAGGGGATGGGTCCCAGGGACTGCACCAGCAAGAATGGTGATGCCTTGGGGTTCACCCTTGATACCATTGACAGGGTGTGTCTCTTCCTCACAGGGCTCCAGGGGATGAGGAGGCCCAAGTGGAGAATCTCATCACCACAAATGGTAACCGCCGTCACTCCTCTCCAGATGGAGTGGGGGTGGGAGAGGGTGGCTCAGGGAAGGACTATGCTAGGTGCCATGGCCTCCTTGGTATCCACCAGACATGCCTTGTCGTGCTGGGTGAGGGCTCTCTAGCACATCTGCAGTTTTGTCCCCTCACTACTGTGATGGGCATTATTTGCAGAGTGCCTGTTTTGTATCAGGCACAGGCTTCACCTCATTTATCGCTACCCACATTCTGTGACCACCAGCACACAGCACGGCATTGCAGCAGGGAGGGGGGGCTGTCTCTCCTTGGTTGAGGGGGTCCACGCCCTGTATCAGTCTGCCTTTCTTTCCAGCAGTGGAGCCCCAGAAGGCAGAAAACTGAAGTGTAGCCTCCCACGGGAAGGTGAGATGCTCTGTACCCAGGTTCCCTATGCCCTCACCCAGCCTGGGCATCACGCTAGCTCTATCCAGGGGGCACTGATTTTCTTGACAGACATACTCTGAGGAGCCTTTGGGGGGATGGGAACAGGGGGTGGTCTAGTCCTAGACACACTGAGGTGTCCTCCACCTGCACACAGAAAGCATTGGCAATCAGGGTCCAGCCTGGGTGTTAGGCTCATAGGTGCTGCACACAGGCATGACTTGTGGGGTGGGAATTAGTGATACATTCCCATATCAAAGTATTGTTAAGAGGATGCTCCCAATAATGAGCCTGAAAGTACCTTTGGGCCATTTAAAAAAACAAAACAAAACAAAAAAAAAACATAACTTTTCAACCCTAATCAAAAGTAAGGGAAATAGTGTTTGACCAACCCTCTGTGTGTGCTTCCATAGCTCACTCTAGGGGGCGCCAGAGTGATAGTGACTGACTAAGCCTTGCATTCTCAGAGCTGGCCTGGGAATCTATGGGAGACACATGACTGGCAGGGCTGATCCACTTACAGAGGAGGAAACTATGGTCAAACGACCAGGAGACACATGACAGGCAGGGTTGATCCACTTATGGAGGAAGAAACTATGGTCAAAAAGGTGACAGGTTGGGCCCTGAACACATCTTTGTGTCCGTAGATTAGTGCCTTTCCATAACACCTTCTGTCCTGTCTGCATCCTTCAGGGCAGACCCTGAAATACACAAAGGAGAAAAAGCCAGTCTTCTGTTAGCTCACTTCTGTCCCCACCCATACAGTAATGTGGAACAGCAAAGCTCATGGCTTGAAATTGTAAGTGAAAAGCACTTTCCCAAGCCAGGCATGGTGGTGCAGGCCTGTAATCCCAGCACTGGGGTGTGGAGGCAAGGAGGATCAAGAGGTCAAAGTCATGCTCGGATACATAGTAAGTTTGAGGCCAGTCTGGGCTACATGAAGTCCATGTCCTAACAGAGGCGGTGGCTAGAATGACAATATCTTGTTGTGGCCACCATCAGGTGGACAACGTCAATAGGAGAGTGTGCCAAACACTGGCAAGGGGAAGCTGGCTAGAACCCCCCTAATCCCACCCCTAACAACACAGCTCCAACTAGGTTCCAATACCCAAACTACCATCAGCTGGGGATTGAGCATTCAGAACACACGTTTGTGGGGTCACCTGGATCACACCATCACACAAGGTCTTTCTCTAAAACTCCTCTTTTCCGAAGCCTCAGGTCGACAGCTGATGGTTTAAGTTTTCTTTCCTTGCCCACCTTAGAGAGCCCTTTCCTGAGGCTGCCCCTCCTGTGCGCCCCCCCATCTGGGTTCTGCCTCTCTGGCTTGTCTGCTTTCATGGAACATGGGGCTTTGAGAGCATGTCACCCCCGGGATCCCATGGGCAAGGGGATCATGCAGAAGATGGGAAGAGGGGCAGGTGCAGGCCCTGGGAAGAAGCTGGAGTTTTGTTTTAATTTAAATTCTCTGCCTCCTCAGCCTCCAGAGCCTGAGGACCTGAGGCTAGTGGCTTGATTGATCCATTAGAGGCTGATGTCCAGGCTCAGGAAAACCAGCCACTTCAGCACAAGAACTTTCCCTGGGAGACGCCAAGAACTTGTGTCTCCTGTATCTGTCCCTATCCCCACTAACCCCAGTCCTGTGTGTGTAATGACACTCCACTGGCCTCCCCCACTGCAGCCTGCCTGCGGTCTGGCCCCTCCTGTGCTGTGTCTGTATGTGTGTATCTGCTGACCGTGGTCTTTGTGGCTACTTATTTGTGGATGGACTTGTATCTGTGACCTGTGGGCTCCCTTACCTGAGAGGGGTTGGGCCATGTTACCATCAGCTCCTTGTGCTGTGTGCGCCCAACCCCCATGACCTTCACCCCCCAGCTCCTAGGACCGCTTTGCTCCCAAGAGACCAATATCTTCTCTAGCTTTAGGGTGAGGATAGAGATGAGCCCTAGGCAGGAGTCCTCTCCTGTCTCAGGACTGAGAAGGCGTGAATCCTCATCACTGCTCCTCGTGGACTCTTACCAGTACTTTCACAGGAGTCTTGCTCTGTTATCACCCTGTTCAGAAGGTCTCTCAGCAGTTGGAGTTGCTGATGAGCCCAGAAGCCTCCGCCCTGCTGGCGTCCTCTTCCTCTTGAGACTTTGATGTAGGGTCCCCATTCACACAGCCCTTTATGGCGCACCCAGAGTTTCCTGGCCCAGAGCTCCTCGCCTCTGGGGAATGTGCCCTTTGCATACCTCCTGAGCAATAACCCTGTGGGCTCTGGAACCTTCCTGCCTTCACCCATCTTCCCTGCTTCTAAGACTTTAATCTGTAGCTCATCTCTCCTGGACAGAGACTCCCTGCCCTGAAGTGGGGCTCTGGCGGGCGATGGCTGAGGGGATGGGCAGCAGAGATTGAGAGGGGCTTTGCTTCTCTGCCAATGTCCCATGGGTCAAGCAGCAGTGCCAGCATGCCTATCCTTTCTCTGCCCGTCAGGGGTAATTGTAGAGAAGGCGGGAAGATGACAGAGCAGCGGCAGGCAGCAGGTCAGAGACCAGCAGGGTGTATACAGTCCATTGCACAGCAAAGCCAGAAGTCAACAGTACCAGATTGAAAACTCAAACTAGATCCCAGTCCACCTGTGTCCATTGTGTTCCCGTGGAAACTAACCAGACCGCACTGCACACTGGTTCTGCTGATGTCTGTCTTGTGACCTATTATCCTCTAACAACAGCAAAAAGAAATAAAACATTGTTTCCTAGTGTCTCGGGGCTGCTTTCCTTTCTGTAAGAGCCCGAGGGTTTGTAGAGCTTGGAGAACATAGTGGCCAAAGAGCCTTACCCTCTCTCATTCTCTCCCCACCCCAATCCGAGGGGGGAGGGGAAAGCTGGGTGCCTGGAGGTGGGAGGTGCCCGGTTGTTTCAGCAGCTGTTCCAGGGGGCACCTACAACCCTGTGTCCCTTCCTCCCCACTTTCCCAGCTGACTCCCTTTGCCCCTCCCTCCTCTCCTGGTCCTTGGGCCCAGCTCCGTCCCACAGCAAGACCTGTGGATTACAGACACACACCATGAAGAAGAAACACCAGTCACGGGCTGACCACAGGCTCAGTTGCCTTGAGCACCTGGTCAGGCCATGGCCACTATCCCGAGGACCTAAAGAAGAGGGCCACATATGGGTCATTTGGCTATTCTCAAAGTCCTTACACTGTCCTCAGAACCCCTCCTGGGAAGCCTTCCTGGACGTGGGGCCTTCTCTGCTGGAGTCACATCATACTCTACCCAGTGTCTTCTGCAAAAGCCAGGCGGACACTAGTGACACAATAATGGGACGAGGACCTTTGGACTCTCTCAAGGACACTCCATTGGAGATTTTTTCAAGTGCTGTTAGCCAAACACAGGAGCGGGCAGATTCTACTTGAAGGCCAAAAGCCAACCCACACTCCTCCCACTCCCCACCTGCAGCTTTTGTGCATCTTGGGTGAGACCCAAGTCCTGGAGGGCAAGGAGCATGTCTTGTTCTAACCTGAAAATGCCTGGAACACCTTAGGATCTCCAGAGAGCCTTCCTGACTCCTGTCTGGATTCTGAGTTGGTTAGAGCCCCAAATTTGCAAGGGTCTGAGGGACCAAGTGGGGTCCAGGCTCTTGCTGGCTGTCCTGGGACCCGCTTGGTGCATTTCACACTTCTGCTCTAACTCTACCCTTGATACATTTCAGAATCCTATTCTCACTTCAGGACTGAAAAGATGGGGTTTCAAAGCTGAAATCAAATTCATTGCGTTCAGCTCAGTAACCATGGTGGTTAAAAGAAACATCTGCCCTCAGGGTGGAGAGATGGGTCAGTGGTTAAAGGTGCTAGCTTGCAAAGCCTGAGGGCCCAAGTTCAATTCCGTAGTACCCATGTAAAGCCAGATGCACAAAATGGCACAGGTGTCTGCAGTTCGTTTGCAGTAGCAAGAGGCCCTTGTGCACCCATCCTGTCTCAAATAAATACATAAATGCCTTTAAAAAAAAATCAATGCTGGCATGTAGACTTGGTAAAGAAGCAGCCCAGCATCCTTCCTGGACACTCATGCAGAGGACATTAATGGGCCTTGCCACAGGTGATGGAGACCCTTAGTGGCCCCAGACTCACAAAGGATTGTGAACACTGTCTCTAGACACACTAAAACAAAAGCCTTAAACTACAAAATATGCATAGGGAAGGCCACTGGGAAGGAATAGACAGGTTCTGACCTTGCTTAGTTATGCTAATAAGCAGGAGTACTCATTATCAGTCTATGTAGAAAGTTGTGACCCTGGCTCTGGCACACCCACTTGGTTCTCTGGTAACCTGCCTTGACCCTGAGATGGCAGGATAGTCCCATTCTATAGATTCTCTTTGATCTCTCCTCGAGACTGGTCCAGTCCACACAGCTGACCACAGAGGAGCTAGGGGGGACCCAGGTGGTCTCTCCAGCACTGCGTGGTACTCCATGTGGCTGGCATCTGGACAAGGCCAGAAAGATAGAAGGAGGGGGAGACCATGACTCCTGTGACCTCTGCTGCATGCCTGCCCTTTCTGGGGATAAACTAGCTTGACCATGCCCTAGACTGTTCTGAGAAGATTCATTTCACATGGGAGATGAGTGGTCTGGAAATGGGATTCACAGGGACCAAAAACTCCAGGGTCCACATCATAATCATGGTAAGGCATTTGCCAAGCTCTCGGTGTGTCCTGGGACTTCACACAGGTCCACCGTCCTTCATTCTCTTCAACCTCCAGGGCCTGATGCACCTTTTTGTTTGTGGTGGTTTTATTTATTTATTTATTTATTTATTTATTTATTTATTTATTTATTTATTGAGACAGTCTCATGGAACCCAAGCTGTCCTTGAACTCTTCATGTAACGGAGGATGACCTTAAACTTCTGGTCCTCCTGCTTCCACTTTCCAAGAGCTGGGATTATCATTGTGCACCACCATAATCATTTTATGCATTGCGGGAGATCAAACCCAGGGCTTCATCCAACTGAGCTACAGCACCAGCCCAGTGATTGGTGTAATGTATTAACATTTCAAACAACTTGGCAACTGTACTTGAATGGAAAAGCTCATGTGCCATAAAGGATGCAGAGTCCCCCTGGTCTTGGTGATCTTGAGGGGTCTGGCACATTTCACCCAACCCCTCGTGAATTTAACTGCAAAGATGTTCACGTCTCTGAGTGGAGTTGCTGGTATGCAACACCACTATAAAAATGGCTAATCTGTGGGCTAGGGAGATGGCACAGTGGGGTTATGTTTGTCACACAAGTATAAGGATCTAAATTCATATGTTCACATGAATTCACATGCAATGGCCTTGCCTGTAATACCAGCCCTGGGAGGTAGAGAAAGGATTTCTTGGACTTTCTGACTAGTTCATCTAGCTAAATCAGTGAGCTCCCTGTCTAAATCAGTGAGAGACCCTGTCTCAATAAACAAGGTAGGAAGCAACTGAGGAGATTTGATGATTTCTAATGTACACACACACCTCCATACAAATGTGCACCCATACACATACAAATGCACAAACAAGCATACATACACATACAAAAGAAGAAGAAGAAGAAGAAGAAGAAGAAGAAGAAGAAGAAGAAGAAGAAGAAGAAGAAGAAGAAGAAGAAGAAGAAGAAGAAGAAGCAATCTGCCTCCCGGGGCCCCAGGTGCCACGACCCTCATGCCTCTCAGGGTGTTTTGTTTTATATATAACATGTAGCATAGAATTTATCAAATTATCCCTGGAGGAGAGTCAGAAGAGAGCACAGCAGCAGGGGGTGGGAAGGGCCGTGCCAGGCTGAAGCACACCCAAGGTCTTGGGGCTTTGATTCCTCCCTCAGTGAGGCAGAGCTCTGCCACCTCCCCCCCCCCACAGGTGAGGAGAGTTCTCCAGCTCAGTCTGGTTCCCCCCACCTGATCCCTGGCTGTTCCGCCTCTCCCCAGGATCAGCTAGAGCACCAGAAGTCAGGTGTGTTTGCCTAAGCCAGGGGAGGAGCTTTGGAAATACCTGTCTCCAGGCCATAAGGAGAAGGAATGGCCACCTCCCGCCATCAGTGTGATTCACTGCTGTCACAGCTGAGCTCCAGGGGGGCAGAATTAGCCAGCTCAAGCCAAACACCTGCCAACCCTGAGCCCCATGGCTGGTTGCACAATAGTGGGTACCTGCCAAGGTGTAATGACAGGGCAGGTGATGCCAAGCAGGAGGGGGAGGGGTGGCTACAACCCCTCTGTCCAGAAGAGCCCCTCCTCTCTCCAGCTTTGTGAGCCCAGCAGACCCCAGCCTCTTTGCCAGTTTCCTTCTTGCAACGTGAGGCCCTTCCCCTGTGTGAGGCTGGGAAGGCCACTGAAGCCACATGGGCTCCTCTCTCTCTCTCTCTCTCTCTCTCTCTCTCTCTCTCTCTCTCTCTCTCTCTCTCTCTCTCTCTCTCTCTCTCTCTCTCGTGAGGCCATTCAAATCTAGTGAGTTTATTGGAGTTATTTACAGCTGTAACACCAAAAAGCCCACACCAGCACCATCCATGTCTTTCTGTTACTTACTTGGTCAAAGGCTATAGTGGACATAAAACACAGGTTTCTGCATATAAGCACCAGATTATCAATCTCAGCATCACTTGCCGTGCAAGGATTACCTTGTTCATAGCAGGGGTCCCCCTCCCAGTCTGTTAGACCTGGGTTCAATTTCTGACTTGTGCACATATCACCTGTACTTCCCGCTCTTTGAGAAATATTGGTCAACCTGCCTGGCTGGGATGTTGCGAGCAGCAAAGCAAGCCTTTGGAACTCTCCAGAACTGTGAAATGGATGAGACTGTTGCCAAGTGAGGAGAGTTGGGCTCCAGACTCACTGAAGATTCAAGCATCAAGCAGGTACCATGACCTGAGGCCTCCCAAGTACCAGGACAGATGTGATTTGTACAGTAAATGAATCATGAGACCACCGAGAGCCACGGGAGCCACATCTGTGGAGTTCAGAGGCAACATAGAGAATGGGTGGGCTTGCTCCCAGAGGTTTTCCAGTGATGGCAGGCCCAGCTGCTGCCCAGAGAGAAGGTAAGGGTGACCACTGTAGAGAAATGCCTCTGTTCAAGGTCAAGGTCAGGCGTGACTTCTTTGAAAAGTCAAGAATGCATTTCTTTCCAAGGTGTTCCCTGTGGGGGAGGTAGAACTAATGGTTTTGCCCTTGCCACCTTGAGTCTCAGTGCACATTGCCCTTTGGCAGCTCCCAGGACCTCTCTGCCCCCACGCTTGGACCATCTTGAAGTTAACACTTGAGGACTGGACCCTCTAAGGCCCACCTCCTCCCAGTCCCGCCTTATAAGACCCTAGTGGCCTGGCACCTGTGGTCACAGCCAGTGACAGGAGCCAGCACTTCTCAGGGCTCAGGACCTCTGGGCAGAGCAGATGAGACCTAGAAGGAGCAGTTGCCTTCCATGCCTGATGGCGACAGGACCACACCACCTTGAAGGACCCTCACCAGCTCAGAGCTGGGGTTTTCTTGGGGACTCTTGCTTCTCTCCCTTTAATGCTCCTTTCAAGCTAAGAGGAAATGCTTTGGGAGTCAGGAGTTCAAGACCATGGACTCTGGCAGGCAGACCCACAAAGGCTTGAAGGCTGGTGCTGAGGGTCTCTGCTATGGTGCTTCTTGTGGACACCAGGGAGACAAAGGTCAGCTGGATGTCCCGGCCTGTTAGCTCCTGTGCACCAGTGCAATGGTGACTGTCCGCATCACTGTTAGCAGGAAATGGGAGGCTGAGGCGCAGCTGCTGAGGGTACTGTCCCAGGGGACATGGGTGAATGAAAGGGATCCAGGCATAGGTCTCCCTCTCTCCACCTCCCAAAGGCTGCCTATGTCTTCTGATCTGAGAAGGGCACAGTTGGATGCCTCTCTGGAGCTCTTCCCTGGAGCAATTACAGAAGAAGAGCTCTTGGCCTGCTCTGGACCTTTCTATCCCTTGTTGGCCTTGCCACCCAGGGAACCCTGTCAGGTGGAAAACTGAGGCCAAGACCCCATGGAAGAGCAGGCTGCTTAGATTTCTCTGGGAAGGGGAGGCAGCCATCGGGGAGCCTGCCACAGAGTTTGGGGGTCTCAAGCCAGGTGAAGGGATTGTGGTGAGTATTCTTGTGTCTTGTGTTCCAGGCTCTAGGTAGAGTGGCTCTGCCATTTGGGGGACCTTCTTTGGCGAAGCCTACAAGGTAGGTGATACCATGCACTTCACAAATGGCAGGTCTGTCCCCAGGCTCCCTGGTCTGAAGGCAGGATCAAGATGTAGTTGGGTTTAAGTGGGGCTATCTGGCCCTGGATGTGTGTGCATGAATACACTCCCCAGCTGCTGAAGGGGAGTGTGGGTGGGCCAAGGCCTCTCTATAGGGAACTGGGATGTCTCAAAGAGGACTTCATTCCCAGGACAAGTTAGGCCATGAAGCTGAGAGAGGACATGGAAGATATCTGAGGAAAGGCTTGGGCTTGAGTGAAACATGCAGGGCAGAACCTCTGAAACTTTTTGTTGGTTTGTTTTTTCGAGGTAGGGTCTCACTCTAGCCCAGGCTGACCTAGAATTCACTATGTAGTCTCAGGGTGGCCTGGAACTCATGGCGATCCTCCTACCTCTGCCTCCTGAGTGCTAGGATTAAGGGTGTGCTTGAAACTCTTTTTCTTCAAACATATTTTTATTTATTTATTTTCAAGCAGAGAGAGAGAGAGAGAGAGAGAGAGAGAGAGAGAGAGAGAGAGAGAGAATGGGCACTCCAGGGCCTCTAACAACCTCAAAAGAACTATAGACACATGCACCATTCTGTGCATATGTGAGTACTGGAGAATCAAACTCGGGAAATTAGGTTTTGCAGGCAAGTTCTTAACCACTGAGCCATCTCTACAGCACCCCCTCTGCAACTCTTAACCAGTAGCCATGCAGGTTTCCGGATCCGGGAGGGATAAGTGAGGGTGGTGTGAGGCAGGGCAGGAATGGGGTGATGGAGGAGCCCCTGGAAGGACTTTGGGGAGTTGTTAGCAAGGTGAGGGTGCACAGTGCTCGCTGCCTCTCCAGGAGGGCGGACCAGGCCCAGTTATTGAAGGCAGGTGGCGGGCATGGGAAGAGACCTGCTGTGCCACTGGTAAAATGCTATCACCTCTCTGCGACTGATGCTGCAGGCTCATTATGTGTCATCTAGGCCCTGGGGACCCGGGCATCCTGCCCACCTGGAGCATCTGTTCTACTTGGAGGGAGATGGGCAAGTTAAGGAGAACACGGAACTTGTCAGACAGAAGTAAGGGCTTCTTCCGAGGGCGAAAGAAAGCTGGGCAGGGGTTGAAATGTTGCAGGAGTGGGGTGAAAATTTTAGCCAGGATGCCAAGAAGGAGCTTCTGAATTAGACCTGTGAGCAAAGACCTGAGGGCAGTGTGAGCCTGGGCAGGAGCTCTCTAGAGGCAAAGTTCTGAGGGAAGAGGGAGCTCAGGGTTAGAGGGCTACCCGGGAGAGGGGTCTTCAGCTTAACTGGAACTGAGAACTGAGCAGGAAAGCAGGAGACAAGGTCAAAGAGGCCACTGGGGTGAGACTAAGAAGAGACGTGAAAAGGATTTGGACTATACTCCGAACTGAGACTGAGTCTGAGGCAGGAGAATTAATGACTTGGTAAGCAAGGGGCTGGATGGGAACGGAGTACCTTCCTTCATAGCACTGGGGCTGGAGGGAACACACAGCTGGAATGGGGGGATAAGGGGATTCTAGCTGAGACCTACACTTTCCTAGATCTCTGATAAAATGTTCGGACCAAGCCCTCTTTAAAGCCCCATCTCGTCGGGCTGTCTAACTTCTCCACGTGCCTGGCTTAGGGAATTTCCACTCAGCAGCTCCGAAAGTGCACATTTGTGCTCAGGAACACATGGCAGGGCCATTGGGCTGAGTTGTCCCCAGCCTCACAGGTAATTAGCCTAGGGTCAGGTCTGCTGGCTCAGGACCTCGGACAGCCCCCAGCCCACCCAGAGACAGTATTTCTAGCCAGCAGCTCCCTGGAGAGGGGAGGGAGGTCATTAGGCCTTCTCTTAGGGTAGGCAGTGTTGCTAGGGAAAGACAGGCCTGACACGGGGGGGGGGCGCCATGCCAGGATTGCCTCAGGAGTGGGGAGAGGGGACTGTGTTCCTGTCTGAGTCAGCCACACAGAAATTTCCTATGGTGGCCTTGGGCTGGGCCCGTCACAAGGTCTCTGGAAGCCAGCAGATGGCTGCCTGTCCCCTCCCCCATTGGATCCCAACACCATCCCTCCCAGGAGCAGAACTTCTGCTGCTTTCCAGATACTCTCTTGGCACCAAGTGGCAGCCCATGGGACCTCGTTAGGGCAGGCCATCCGGCTGAGTCCTCTTAGGTGTGTCTGGTGGGAGTGGCACCATAGCCATGGCAAGTCCCTGGAGCTAAGTGAAGGGCTCTAGGAGAGGAAGACCAGACCAGACAGAGTACCCCCAAACCAGCTTGCCTAAAGCCACTGCCCACCTCTGCCCAGCTAGAAGAATGGCAACCCCAGGACCAGCCAGGGAATGTCCCCACTGCACCCACGGCAGCACCCTGCCCCATCTCAGGGGACTTCTAGCTACAGAATGGGCCTGAGGACAGAAGACATCAGGATGAGGGCACAGTGGGTGGAGGGTAAAGATGCAGCCCTGACTAGGTGAAGGGTGGGATGCCAACATCCGCCCTTAACTGTCTTTCCTTAGCTACCAACCTGAACGGGGAAAGGGCTCTCTGGTCCTGCTGGCTTGTGCCTGGGTCAGTGCCCTCCTGGTAATGTTCTTGGGTGTCTGGCTGCAGGGTAGTAGCTGCAGCAGCAAGCTCCCTGGGGAGAGAGGGAAGTGGAGTTATGATTTCCTCTGCTGCCACTTGCTGTCCCCTTCTTCAGGGAGCAAGTGGAGGTCAGAGCCTCTTCCTCCACCCACACATGGGTCCCTTGCTCCAACCAGCCCAAGCAGGCGGGCACAGGGTAGAGACTCCCTCGACAGCTCCTCCTCCTGCCTGGCTCTTCCTCTCTGAGCTTTACCCATCCAGCCAGGAGGGAAGGAGGGAGGGAGTGTCACTCTGCCATCCAGGTCCCAGGCAACTGCAGGCACTCCAGCCTCGGCTCGCTCACGTGTGCCTGCAACACTGCCAGCAGCTCTTACCATGGACAGGTGGCACCTGGGTGAGTCCCCCAAGCTGTCCCCTGCCCTCTCCAGCTCTGACTTTCAAACACACCTGAAGGCTCCCCAGAAGCATGGGAAAGCAGAATCAGGAGAAGAAGGCTGTCCAACAAGGGCATCGTAATACGGAGTCTGGGCTGCTGTGACAGGCAGAGGCTGGAGAATCATTTCTCCAGCAGCCTCCTCATCTGTCCTTCCGTCTGTCTGTTGGGCTTCAGGCACTCAGAAGCCAGACTGCTGACTTCAAGTTTCCTTCCCATCTTGGTTCTCGCATTTGCTAGCCAGCTGCCTTCCGGCAGGTGATATCACTTCTCTATGACTTAACTTCTTCAGAAGACGGTGATGCTCACTCTCTTCACTTTACAGAATCTGTGGCCATGGAGTTAGTTTCTGCCAAGTGTCTAAACAGTGCCTCAGAGTATTTATTCTCTCTCTCTCTCTCTCTCTCTATCTATCTATATACCTATCTATCTATCATCTATCAATCATCTATCTAATCTATCTATCTATCATCTATCTATCTATCATCTATCTATCCACCCACCTATCATCTTTCTAGCTATCCTCTATTATCAATATATGTTATCCATCCATCTGTCATCTATCTTTCTTTGTGTCACCAACCCAGCAACATATTCATCATCAGTCTTTCTATCATCTATCCACCTTCCACCTTCTATTTTTCTACTTAACTATGTCCTCTTTCTATATATCAGCTACCATTAAATGATTAATCTACCAATCAACCCAGCTTTCTGACTTTCTACTTTTGATCCCTTAATCCAGAAAGAACCCATTTTGCCTTACAAAGATAAAGCCCTCTGAGGTGATATGATGGGTGGGGTGAGGTGTGCTGTCTTGGGCAAAAGTGGCAATGGCTTCAGCAACGTCCCCGGGACAGGACCTGGATGTCCCAACTCTGGCTCTTACCTCCCTGCCCTCAGTGTTTCTGGTCTGTCTCATGGGGATACCTATGGCATGGGTCTCTCCAGGGGAGAGCCTCAATTCCTTCGTCTGTCAAATGGAGCTAGTGGGGATTAAATGGGGCCATGGATGCCAGGAGCCTGTCGTGCGTCCACTTTCAGGAGCACATGTCACTTAACTCTGAAAGCGCAGGAGAGCCGCTGAGAGCCACAGCTGCAGGTTTGCGTGGCCATGGCATTGTCTCTCTCCCTCTCACCCACTCCTGTTTGTCTTCAGCAAGAAGGTGGTTGGTTTTCCTAGTCTCATGGCTTCCATTAAACAAAAGGTCAATGCCCGCTATTTCTCAGTCAAGGCAAATAAAAGCAACAAGTTTCTTTTCGTTTTAATTTTAAAAAATATTTTTATTTATTTGCAATGAGAATGAGGAATGGGCACATCAGGGCCTCTAGCTGCTGCAATCGAATTTCATCCAGTGCATCTGGTGTTGCAAGGGTACTGGGGAATTGAACCCTGGTCTTTAGGCTTTCCAGGCAGGTGCCTTAGCCACTGAGCCATCACTGCAGCCTGCAACAATGTTCTTGATTGTTCATCTCAGTCCTCACAAGCGCTCTGGGTCCCAGGTGTATTGCCCACCGTACAGATGGGGATATTGAATGGTCAGCAAGTAGAGGACTCGGGGTATGAACTTGGCTGTCACCGGGGGACACCGTCCACTGGCCTGGTGCTTTGGCTACTGTTGAACACCATCCTCCTTGGATGGCTGACTCTACCATCAGAACTCACGCAGCGCCTGCACCCGGGTCCCTGAGGGGATGTATGCAGAAAGCGACTGTTCCCCTGAACCAAAGGCAAGATGTCAGTCTTCCAGGTTTCCCCTCGCTTCTCATTAGTGTGTGACTTTGGACAAGGTCCCAAGGTTTCTGTGCTTCGGCTCTCGCTTGTCACATGCAGAATGAATGCAAAGTCGAGGGGGGAGACCATGTAGGAAAGTGCTTCATGCGCGCCTCCAGAGCAAAGCCTGGGCGGCGGGCCTCGGCTGAAAGCCTCTAAGTGCACAGAGGTGGGGAGCTGGCCTTCAGAGGAGGGCGTGGGGGCAGAAGAGGAAGACATTAGTCAAGGATGACAGAGCATTTCTGACTGAGGTGTGAGTAGCTAGATGTGGCTTCTGAATGAGTAGGAGAAGCCAGAACAGACCTTAGGGTAACAGCCTGGGACGCTGGCCTTGCCCCAGAGGTGCCAGGGCTCTTTACAGGGCTGAGGTGTGGGGGGGCGGGAGGCAGGCCATCCTCCTTGGGGACCCCTCAGTGAGCCACAAATGCCATGTGTGATGAGCTGCAACTGCTTGGTGAGTGGTCACTGTTGGGCTGGGGGACCCTCACCTGCCCCCAGGGCTCCTCGTTGCCAGGCACACTGAGTGCATCTTAAGGCATCCACTTCCCCATCCATCCCATTGGCAGCGCGGCTGCCCCAGCTGGTGGAAGAATACTGCTGCCGCCCATCCTGGCCTTGCTCTCTGGAAATTTCCTTTGGGAGGGGCTGGAAAGGGCAGCCAGCTCCTCCCTGCCCGGCTCCCCCAGCACCTCCCCTTGCCTGGCTCAGCAGGAGCCCCTCAGTGCACTCTGGGGCTTTTCTTGTGACCAGGGTAAATATTATACCTCGGATTGTTAATGTTTAATGCCCCCACCTCGGCCACACCAAGGCAGACACTGTCCCCGAAGTCGAGGCAGCAGAAAGAGGACAGTGGAGACTTGTGGCTGGGAAAATGGCAGGGCTGTCAGCGACAGACGATGGTGAGTGTGAGTGCATGTGAGGCCCGCTGGGCTGGCTTTGGACCCACTGCCTTGGGGGGGGGGTGATGCTGGATTCCACTTTTTCCTCTCTTGTCGTCCCCCCCCTCTGCCTGCCCACCTTCTGGTTCCCAGTCAGCCTCCTCTCTAAGAAAACTGCACTTTGAAAGAGGAACTTGCTTCTGCTCCACAGAAAAATAGCTTGATGGCGGAATTTATGAGTGGGCTGCAGAAGCAGTTGGGAGGGAGGGAACTTTGTTTAGTTTGGTTATTGAGACGGGGCCTCACTCTGTAGCCCAGGCTAGCCTCAGACTCACTATGTAGCTCAAGCTGGCCTTGAATTCACAGTCCTTCTCCTGCCTTAGCTTCCTACGTGCTGGGGTCACAGGCACAATCCACCAGTTGGCCCAGTGTGACTTTCTAGTACGTTTCTTCCCTGTCCAGGAACTTGAGGCAGGAAGTGGTTGGGGTCTGTCTGGGTGGGGGCAGCCCTTCTCCAGCTGGCTTGAGGGTGAGCGCCCTCAGGCTTGGGATTCATTACTCCTCTCAGCATTCAGGCCTGCAGCCGTTATGGTCCTGGGTTCCTCCCGAATCTAAAATCCAGCAGCGCTGGTGGCAGAGGGGCTCATGGCGGCCCTTGGAGAAGAGGGGTCTAGGTGAAGTTCTGCTACCTCCCCTATGACCTTGAACGAGCCTGAAGCTGGGGAGTCAGCCGCGAAGGCCTTCTGCATGAGAGTGAGGCTGGGTCCCAAAGGCCTCTCCTTAGCCTCTATCCATCCTGGGCAGCCCGTACCTGAGATCCAGCAGGCACTGAGTCCCCTGGGCACTGGGACAACTGGGCTCACCGGGCCTGGAGGTTGCCTACTGCCCAGGACACAGTTCAGCACAACCTGGGAGCTGCTGGCTTGCATTCCTTTGGGCACTTCCCCCCGGGTGCCAAGGGGCTTCAGCAGGGCAGCAAAGGGCCACAGCTGCAGGGTGACTTCAGCTTTGCCAGCTAGGCCACCTTTAGCCGTTCAAGGACAAGGACACTGAGCTTATGGGGCTGGAGGACAGAATAGAATAGTGGAGAGCCACAAGAGACAGGACCAAACAGCTTGATCTAGAAAGGTCTAGAAAAGTTTCCTTCCTGCCTGCCCGCCACCTGGGACCTAAAGCCAGACTCATAGTGACCTACCTCCTGCTTGCCTGCAAATCCTAGCTCTGCACCTTACTCGCTGTGTGACTTTGGGGAGGCTTACTTAATCAATCTCTCCCCTGACCCTCTCACAGACTACACCACCACCAGCATCTCAATGGGTGAAGGAGGCTGATATTTTATTACTGCCATGTGCAAATACTATGTATTTCTGTCTCTTAAATAAATTTGTACCGGGCTGGAGAGATGTCTCAATGGTTTAAAGCACTTTCTGGCAAAGCCTGATGGCCTGGGTTTGATTCCACAGTTCCTATTTAAAGACAGATGCACAGTGGGGCTCATTCATCATTTGCAGTGGCAGTAGGCTCTGCATGTCCGTTCTCTCTCTCTCTCTCTCTCTCTCTCTCTCTCTCTCTCTCTCTCTCTCTCTCTCCTGTTTGCAAATTAAATCTGTTTTGTTTGTCTTGGGGACGGTATGCTAGGAGAGCAGGGTCTAGGAATGGATAAAGGCCAAGTTCTGCCTCCAGCGTCTTCTACTGGGACTTTAGACAGGCCTCAGTTCCCTCCTCCTGTTCTAAGAACCTGGGTAAGGTAGCTGAAGGTGGATTCCACACCACCCCATCTTCCTAGGGCATTTTCCCAGCCTCCCCCTGCCCACCTGGGCTGAGAAGAAAGGACTGGAATGCCCTCTGCTGTGTTGTGGCATTCTACTCATGCACCCCTGGCTCTCTCTCCTCAGGTGGCAGTGCCAAGGGGCCCGTGGACCCTTTCTACTATGGTAAGGCAGCCTTCCCTTACGCTTGCCCAAGCAGCTTGCTCTGGCCTTTCCCAGCCCTGGGTTCCTGCTCTAGCCCTCAGCACCATGGGGCTTCTGCTGGGTGGGCTTGGGCTGTCTGCTAGGGGCAATGCCACCACCCACCACCTCTCTTACTCCTTTCTCTCTCTGGAGACTATGAGACCGTTCGCAAAGGGGGACTGATCTTTGCTGGTCTGGCCTTCGTCGTGGGGCTCCTCATCCTCCTCAGTAAGTGGTGACAGACGTGTATTAGAAGGAAGAGGCTGCTGAGGTACTTTTCAGAGCCCCCAGCATAATGACTTGCCTGGTCCTCTCTCAGTCCTCCCCACATCTGGATGCCAGGGAACAGCAGGTTCCTCTAAGGTGCCGCCTAGTGGTTGAGGGAGGAGCCGCCTAGAAAACAGGCTCATTTCCAAGCTAGGAACTAGAAGGGAAATGGGAGGGCCTGGCAGGCACCGCCCAGATTGGGCACTTTCTGAGGTGTGAGCTACACACCCTAGCTACTCAGGTAACCCTCACCCTGGCACCATGATCAGCATCCGAGAGATGGAAAGCGAGGCTCACCTAAGAAGAGTGGAAGCCCACAGGAAGCAGCCAGGCTCAGCTGGACCTCTCTGTGTCTGACCCCCATTCCTGGAAAGCAAGCAGAGCCAAAAGCAAGCAGCCAGCCCCCTGCCCTCACACTGCTGACTTACCTTAGGTAGTTTCCTGGGCTTGTTTGCTCATCTGTCAAGTAGGGACGATCCTGCCTGGCTCATGAGATTAGGGCTGGCCCTCAAAGGCAGCCATAGGGAAAGTACCTTGGACAGGTTCTGGGGTAGCCATGAAGGGTTGGGGTGGGGAGAGGAAAACATCCCTATATGTCTTCCAGCACCTGTGGGCACACAGCAGGTGCTTATTAAGTGCTTGTTGATATGTTTTGATGTAACCAAAGGAAAAACATGAGAACTACAGTCAGAGAAGACACTTTGTGGAGCAGGCACACCTGTGTTCTGGAATTCTCACTGCCACTCCCCGTGAGGCCTGACCTGCCTCTATGCCTTAGCAGAGGCTCCTCGTGGGCCGTAGTTGGAGGCAGATGCCTGGGCCTAACACGGGGCTGGTGGCCCAGGAATCCTGGTTCAAGCTACCACAGTC
The DNA here is from genome assembly GCA_004024765.1 of Zapus hudsonius. Taxonomy (NCBI): domain Eukaryota; kingdom Metazoa; phylum Chordata; class Mammalia; order Rodentia; family Dipodidae; genus Zapus; species Zapus hudsonius. Next base: position 109,956 of record PVHP010000327.1, on the reverse strand, counting down.
CGCCATAGATCTGCTACAGTGAACTTCTTTTTGGTCGGCTAACTGATTTATTGGTCAGCTGACGGATCTGGTCGGCCCAGCCCTCTGTAAAGACAGAAATAGTCAAATGCTACTGCCAAGGCCAACACCGAAGTGATCCTGGTGGGCAGAAGGGAAGGAGCCGTCTTCCAGGGTCTCCTTGGATAATGGAAACAAACTTTCCTTTCTCTTCTCAAGGCAAGAGATTCCGATGTGGGGGAAGCAAGAAGCACCGGTGAGTATTTCTGGGAACCCAGGAGGTGGGCAGGAGGGGAGAATTCTCTGGAGTTCTGTCTGAAGACGGGAGGAAGTCCCAGACCTCAGGGCTTCCCCTGCCTCTGATCTCTTCGTCTTTCCCATCCCAGGCAAGTCAGTGAAGATGAGCTCTGACACAAGGTATGTTCCCTTCCAGGGACAGTGGGTGCATGGGGATTAGTGGGGAGGAACTTGGGGTTCACTTGTGTTCAGCAAGGTGGACTGTCTCCATCATGTCTTTTTAAATGATGGCTGAGTGCCAGATGTGAGGTGTGTGTGACATAGGGGCTTCAGAACAGTTCTCAAGAATAGGAAGAGGGAGGGGCAGACTCCCTTCTCATCTCAATTCTGCCTTCGTCTTTCTAGGGCTGACTGTGCCCACCAGTGAAGGGGGCCCAAGGATGTCAAGCCTCTCAGCCTGGACAATTTTGTCTCCGTCACGGCCAGCACTAGGGATGAAGAAAATGCCAGGCTCACTGTGACCCCCTGTGTGGGCACTACTCCTGCCTTGCAGCCCCCTAGCTCTCTCCCCCACCCCCACCGCCTCCCTGCCTTCTGTAGTAGTCCTCACCCTTCTCCAAGTGGAATACAAGTACAGGCTGGTCTCATTGGTTTCCACTTAATTGCTCTAGCACACATCTGCCCTATGAAAGCACACCCAGTATTTTCCTCTGAGGGCCTCTCCTCACCAGCCCCTGGACTGACCAGAAGCCCTGGGACAGAGGCCTCAGCCTAGCTCCTGGATGCTGGGCAGAAGTCTAAAGGTGCCGAGTTGAAGGTGGTTAGGACTGTGGGGTCCTGCTATGGTCTCTGTGGGGAACAATGCTATTACTGCTGGAAGCGAGGGCTCTTCCTAGGGGATTTTCTGCAGGGAAGCTCCAGACAGCCCAAGTGGTAGCTGTCACATTTGTGGGCCCCACAGTTCTCCCTGTGCACACTACTGGCCAGGCTGGGTGGGTCTGTTGGGGGGTAGGGGGAAGGGAGCAGGTGTTGGGCCTCAGCATAGCTCAGACAACCCCAATCCTATTGCTAAATTCAGGCCACCCTTGGGAATTCAAGGAGCCCCAGCTAGATCCCCTGCCATGTCTCTGTTTGGATGCTGGTTTGGAATGGACAGTGAGGATGAGAACGCTGCTCAGGCCTGCCCCCAGGCCTCCTCTCTGGACAGAGACATAGGAAGAGCCAGAGAGGCTGTCTACATCAGGCCTGTTTCCACTCAGGAAGAGCCCAGCCTTCCTCCGCTCCCATGAGGCCTCCCAGGAGACTTTAGGGAATGACAAGATCATGGTTCTTCCTTCCTCAGCATCTCAAAGCATCCCAGGGAGGGAGGTGGGACCTGGATGAATCATGCAGTGCAGCAAGTTACTAGAGTAGGAGAGGACCAGGGTGTCCTTGAACAAACCACAGAGGTGAAATGGGTCACCATGACACTCGGGACTGAAGCCCCTGGTCCTAACCCTTTGCTCCCAAGACCACCCACCTGCATGGAACCATAGTCTTTTTAAGAGTTAAATAGATCATTTATTTTATAAAAGGGGAAACTGAGGCCTCCAAGAGAGGCAATGACTTATCCATAGTGACAAGGCCAGCCTGTCACACTGACTCTCAGGTTGGAGATAGTCCCTGACACCAATCTATGGGCTGGGGGAGGGGGAGAGCTACAAGAAGACAGAACATGAGGTGGAAGGGTAGGCTGTCAGAGACTAGGATCCCACAAGGAAAAACCTGGCGACTCAACTTAGTATCATATGCTGGCAAAAACGTGATGTCACACCCTTAGTAGAACTGTTAGCCCACAGGAGAGGACACTCCTGGGCTGCCTCAGGAAGGTGGGAGGAATGACCAGGAGTGGAGCAGGTCTGGCCCTGGCCTTTGGGGAGGTGCTCCTGTAGCTTCCTGGATGCAGCTGCAAGGCCAATGGCAAGAGGTGTTCCAGGCCTGTGGTCCACCAGGGAGAAGTGGGAGGAGTGAACAGGAATCATCCTTCTAGAATATTCTACCCACCAACCCACGGAGCCTGCATCATGGTGAGGAAATTCCAGATACTCTAGAGAGAAATGGTTCCCAGCGGGTCACTTTCCCTCTCTCAGCCTTCCATAAAGCCCCCCTCACTGTCCTCCAGGTAGGCCCACTGGAGATGGCCTTGGGGTCTCAGGTGACCTTCTGGGCCTGACCATTTGTCATGGTATTCTTAGACAGGGAGAGCTGGGTGTAGGCCCAGTCAGTGTGGGCAGAGGGTTAGCTGGTGAGCCTGTCACCCTGTCACCATGCTCAAGTGCCTTCTGCCAACCTCACCCCGGCAGAGACCCAGTAAGTTCCTGGGTAGCCCTTTGGAGTCCTGGGGCTGAGGACCACTGGTCCCAGGGATATTCTACTCCCTGGCCAGGACTCTTGTGAGCATTTCCTTTCACACTACAGGAGGGTCACATGGCCTGGGGGTCACTGAACTTTAGTTCACTTTGAGGTCTGCCACGTTTCAAACCTGTAAGGACAAGCAGGTGTGGGAAGTGATCCTGTATTCCAGTAAAATAACTGGCCTGTTAGAGGATGCAATTCCTCTTGACATCACCAGAGGGAAACCAAGACCCTTCCACTCAGCCCCTTACAATTGAGAGTTTGAACAGCCTTTGCCAGGGTGGACAAGCTCCTATGGTTTGCCCCCGCACCCTCACTTCCTGGGAGAGTTCTGCTCCTTATGCATTGATGCCTTACACCCAGGCATGGCCCTGGCCGTTCTCTGGGCTCATTCTTGGCTGTGGGGTCTTGGAGTCCCACTCCTTCCAAAGGCAAAAACTATGTGATCTGCACCTTTCCCAAAGTCTGTGGCAGCCATGAAACCAAACCCTGTGTCCTTACGTCCCGGTGAGCACTGCCAACCTCACACACCCTCAAACCCCCAGGGAAACAGCTGGCATGATGCTAACACGCCCACCTTGGGTTGGGTGGGCTGGGCAGGGCCCTTTCCTGCTAGACTTGGTTTCCCCATCAGAAGCTGAGATCCAGACTACGGTAGCCCTCAGGTCTTTCTAAGAGCTTTAGGATCTTGGAGGAGATCCTTCCCAACCCTAGAAGACCCCAGTTCCACCGATTCTGCAAGAAAGAGGCACCTCTGCTGGCCCCGCCTTTAGCCAAAAGAGGGACTCCCTTAAAAAAGGTGGGTCACAGGGAAGAGGGGACAGTGAGCCTTCATTCTATCCACTTTCCTCCCTTCCCTACTCCTTGCTCAGGGCAACATCTCTGCTACTGGGAGCTGAAGAGCCTCAGGCTGTGGTGACAGGCCCCACCTGATAGGTGCCTAGCAGAGGCAAATGTGTCTGCTTGGTCCTTCCATCACAACTGGGAAGATAAATCAGCTTGGCCTCAGCCAGGGTCACAGCAGCCATGGTCAGGGCATTAGAGACCGAGGCTGCAGGAAGAGCTGGGGGAGTGTCCAAGGCTCCCAGCCTTGGAAGACACTGGGGACTCGGACTCGGGCGCCCTCTCAGTCTGGACTGAGACCCACATCACTCTGGATCTGAACACTGCCTACCAGCTACTCCAACCCACAAGAGCATCGCAAGCTGGGGCACTTCGCGTTGAGTAGTTGAGGATTGAGAAGAAATCCCATTTAGCACTTGGGACCTCAGTGCCCAGGACTCCAGCTGGATACTGGAGGGAGGGACAAGGGAGGTGGCAACAGGAAATAACTGGGCAAGGGTCTCTCAGAGTGTGGGTGAACCCTAGAGCCAGAAGATTCTGAGTCTCCCCTCTCTGATTAGTAGGTCTGAGCTGTGGGCTGTGACCTTGAGTGACATCCCGTCCCAGGTCTCCGAGCCCCAGGAGGCCCGGAGTCATTGCTTCTCCAGCAAATTTCCCTCTGGAGTCTAAACTGGTTCCTTTACAGAGCCTCTCACTGCTGCTTCCCCAAAGGGCTTCCCCAGGCAAGCAGGACGGAAGGACAGTGGAGGAAGGACAGACATTCCCAGCTGGGGCAGCAGAGCAGCTGCTGAGGCTCAGCGCAGACCACACTTGGAAGGAGAAACTGGCTTCCCCAGCAGCTTTGTCTTGGGCCTGCTGTGTGACCTTGGGAAGCTCCCTGTCTGTCTCTAGGCTTGACTTTGGGCAAAACAGGAGACAGAAATTCTAAGTTTCAGCCTATAAAAGTTAATGCACTGTGAGTTTTCAGAGGAAGTGGGATAGCCGTAGGGAATGCTGTCTCCCTCCAGATGCCAGGGTAGCTGTCCTTAGGGGAAAGCTGGATACCCCCCCCCAACTACACAGCAGTTTCCTCCTGCTGGGAAGGCAGAGACCCAGCAAAAGAAGAACGCAGACACCAGCAGAAGAGAGAAGCTGTGGAGGAAGGGAGGCTCCAGGAGCATGGTGAATTCTCTGTTTATTCCCAGAAAGGCCTGTCAATCAGTAACTGAATGTGTGCTCACACAGCCGGCCCTGAACCCAGCGTCCTTGGAACTGGAGTGATCACATTTCAGGTCTACGGAGTTAATAAAGTGATTCAGGGTTGGTTTGAGCCCTCAGACACCCACCCTGGAGATGGGGGCAGAGGTAAGAGGACCAAGCTGCTCCAGGACCTGAGCCCCACATCATTCTGGATCTGAACACTGCCTACCAGCTACTCCAGCCCACGCCCTGCCACCACACACACACACACACACACACACACACACACACACACACACTCACTCCCTGGTTCCCATTCCCATCCTACCTCAGAGAATGTGTAAGCAGCTGACTAGAAGGATGAACAAATGAGGAATGGTTTCCACTGCTGTATCAAGGGTGAGGAGAGTTGTCCAGTGTGGATCACTGAAGTGGGGGATCTTGGAGACCTGTCCCAGCAAAAACCTTCACTTCATCCTGGATGTCATGAGCTTGGGGATCAGCAGACCTGGCTGGAATTTTGGGCTAATGGCCGACTATGTGATGACAGACGAGCCTCCACTGAGTCTCCATGTGTCCAAGTCGAGAAGCAACCTCTGACTTTGGAAGGTCCTCATTCAACCCCAGCCCTCATTGGACATTATCTCCAAAGTTGTTTCAGTTTCACACTGAATTCCACCAGCTTTCCTGCAGGACATCAAAGCCCCCCCCCCAGTGCCCCTGTGTTGGGAATGCTCTGTCCAGCATGGTCTCCTCAGGACATGCTGTCCAGAGAGGGCAAAGAACCCATCCCCAGATGCCCAGGTCCCAGGAACAGACTGGAGCACCCAGGGCACCCTCACTCCTCAGTCCCATCAGAATCATGGCATAGATGTGGCCTGGCCATGGTGGGTATCCCCCCCTCTGGGTCCTCTGCCAGCTCAGCTGAGAGAGGTGGTCTATGGCTATCATGGGTGGACCAGGGAAGATCTGTGGGAAATTTTCTTGATTATATGTTTCTATTTTGTGTGCCCAGTGCATATGTGCAATTGTATGTAACTATATGTTCCTAGTTGTGTTCCTAGCAAGAACGGTCTGGCCAGGGCACAGGTCAAGTCCACCTGCCTCAAAAAGCCCCTCTCCAGGCCTTGTCCCCCTTGGCAGAGGAGGGGCCCAGGCTGGAGGATACCATTTGTCCCTTCTAGAAGGTCTGAAAGGCTTGCTGATATGTATACCGAATGATCATAGGAAGATAAGGTTCCAGCCTCACATGTGACATAGGACTTGGGGATGGCAGAAAATGAACCAAGCCACTGCTCTGGGCTGCTGCACAGCGACCATGGCCATCCCACCTTTTGCCACTAGAGGGAGGCATATTGCCAGCTTCCCTAAACAGTCTCCCCGAGGACCGGGCAGACATACATAGTAAGGAGCAGCAACTGCTACATACACTCCAAAGAGCCGACATTCCCCAGGGACTGAGCAGACCTGGACAGACGTGCTTTATCCGGCCCTTACCAGGGACAGTGGACCTTCTGGCCACTCCACATTGGATCTGTTCGTGGAGCCCCTTACTAAAGGAAGCACAGATGGAGGCCTGGAAGCCTCTCCTGGACCCTGTGCTTCTGTCTGTCTCAGAGCACCCAGGGACAAGGAGGGGGACCGAGACCAGAACAGGTGGTGAAGCTCAGCTCTGCTCCCAGCACCAGGGAAGTCCCTTTGTATCCCAGAACCTCAGTTTCCTCAATGAGAGCCTGTGTATAAATAAGAGCCAGAAGTCACAAAGTACTATCAATCCACAGAGAGGGTTTAGTTGAGGAAGAAAGCAAGGTGAACCCAGGTTTTCCTAGGGTTTGTGGACTGCATGCTTTTGTTTAAATATTTTATTTATTTGCAAGCAGAGAGAGAGAGAGAGAGAGAGAGAGAGAGAGAGAGAGAGAGAGAGAGAAAGAGAAAGAGAATGATCAGGTGCTCCAGGGCCTCTAACCACTAAAAACTCCAGGTGCATGCACCACTTTGTGTATCTGGCTGTATGTGGGTACTGAAGAATTGAACCCAGGTCATTAGGTTTTGCAGGCAAGTGCCTTAACCACTGAGCAATCTCTCCAGCCCTGGACTGCATGCTTTGAGTACTTGACTACTGATCATGTCCCAGGTACAGAGCTAGGTGTTCTGACAAGCTTCAATGGAGATTGTCAATGAAACTTCCTAGTAGAGGCCCACAGAGGACCCTCTGGTGCAAATGCCAGTCTGATCCCCTTGAGGTACTGCTTACATCCAAATAGCTTGGAGATGTAAAACACAGTCAGCTGGAGGGCTTGCTCCTTTGCCTAATTGTGGTGTGTGTGTGTGTGTGTGTGTGTGTGTGTGTGTGTGTGTGTGTGTGTGTGTGTGTGTAAGCAGGGTTTGGAAGCCATTGACCATGGACTCCCTCTCTGGGCAGCGGACCTTGAAAACCAGAGAGAGCTGTTCTCAAGGGACAGCGGGTCTCCTGCCAGGGCCTCCCCCTCCCAGAGGGGCAAGGACAGCCATAGTTCAGGGCTACTCCTGAAGGGCGGGCATGCAGGGATGTATCTCACCATAGAGCCTAGAATATGCAGTCAGGAGCCTAGAGATGGAATCCCAACTCTATCATTTAGTGCTGTGAAACCTTCAGCCATCTCTTGCTTTCCAGGGCTGCAAATTCCCTCATCTGTCCAATGGGACTTTTGAAAGGTCTGATGTGAGTGAATATATTTCGGTCTGCAAAAATCCACCTAAGTTCTGGGTAGAACTGGGCTGATTTATTTAAGGAGGAATTCTATAGACTGAACTTTCCTGCGCTTCCCCTGGGTCCAGCTGTATTTAGCTCTGAAAGATAATCTTATTGGAATGGCCCTCACATGGCCCCAAGGTTTCTGATGCTCAGGATTTGGGCGACACCTGCTGGCCATATTTAGTACTGCATCCTTTTCTGGCCAGACTTCTAAGGCCATTTACTATCATATCACAAGATAGGTGTTAAATTCAGAAAGTCAGATGTGACTCTCCAGGTCACGAGATGCACAGGGGACCTCTGACTCCAGGTATTCTGGCTTCATCTCTTCTGTACTCAGACTGTGCAAGAGTAGAGAGTCCCTCTGTCACAGGCAGAGTCCCTTAGCCCCCAACCATCCTGAAGCAGAAACAGAGATGAGGTACATGGTGGGAATCCAGGACCAGGCTGATGTAGAAAGACTTGTGCTCATGGTAACAACCCCACCAGGCAAAAGACCACCACATCCAGGTGCCAGCAAGACTGTTGGCAGAGACTCTAACTGTGTAGAATGAGGAGTTTCTGGGCAGCTGGAGGGCTGGGTCTGAGGACAGGCTGCCCTGTGAGTTGCACCTATGCCCACAGACTCAGCTGTTTGGAGTAGTGACCAGCCCGACACTTAGTGGGTGGAGAGCAGGATGGAGATGTCCCTGGCCCAGGGCACGTCTCAGTTTGGTTGAGAAGTTTGGTGTGCCTTCTAGGAATGCACACTGGCAGATCTTGGATAATCTATAGGACCTGGGATTTCCTTCAAAACACTCCTTGGTGATGGGAAAGTGTGGGAGTGGGGGTTAATTCATGATGCCGGATTGGGTGTTTGGACTGGGAAATAGAGTCCTGGTGGTCCAATATAGTCTTTCCTCTACTTTCATATGGTTGAAAATTTTCATGTTGTAAATCTGTTTTGAAAAGGTAACAGTAAGCACATTGCCACGACCACTAGCGACCATGCAAAAACGATGGTTGTACAGTCTGACTCCCCTGCTCAAAGCGCCCACTCACCAGCGGTGTGTGTTGGGCGGTTGATTCATTTCTCTCAGCCTCAGTCTCTTTATCTGTGAAATGGTAGTGTTAGTGATGCCCTCCCAGGGCTGTTTGAAGGGTTGACTGAGATTCTGATCTAACTTCTTGAGCAAGTGATGGACCTCAGCCAGTGCTCGGTTACAATCATCATGATCTGTCGCTGGCAGTGTCTCTAGTTAAAATTTACCAAAAGGAGCAGCAACTTTGGTCACAGGGTCCTAACTGAAGTGTCCCTGAATACACATCCTCAAAGTGTCACATGCCCTGGTGTGAGGTTGTCTCAGAGGAGTGAACGCACATGACAAACACTGGCTGTGTACTTTCCCCGTGGCTCTGCAGACCCTGTCCCTTCTTTCAAGGCAGTTGAAGTCTTACCTCAGTTTTTGCCGACCACCCCTTTCTCTGTGTTGAAGTACCTCTTCCCAGTCTCATTGGGCTTCAGCCCTCAAGGAGATTTGAGAAGTCATCTACACCAGCCACGCCATCATAGCTTGATTCAGGATGCACTTACAGAAGGCCCCATGCGGAGAGCTGAAGGTAAAGAGATGAACAGAGCATGTACAGCAGAGCCTCCAGGCAGGCCCAGTGGGGACATGAACACCTCTGTGGACAGAGTGCTGGCCTGGTGGTCAACAATCTTGTCCTTGCCAGGTGTCATGGGACAGACCTGTAATCTCGGCATTTGGGAAGTCAGAAGTTCACAGTTATCCCTGGCTACATAATGAGTTCCAGGCCAGCCTGGGCTAGGGAGGGGCTGGAGAAATGGCTTAGCAGTTAAGGTGTTTGCCTACAAAGCAGAAGGACCCTAATTTGATTACCCAGTACCCACGTAAAGCCAGATGCACAGGTGGAGCATGGGTCTGGAGTTTGTTTGCAGCAGCTGGAGGCTCTGGAGTATCCATTCTCTCTCTCTCTCTCAAATAAATAAATAAAACCCTTTCTCTGTCATTCACAGGCTGTGGTGGCCTACAGCATCTTTCTGCCACAGTTTGGTCTTGTGGAACAGATATTTACACGAGATTTCCTCCAGGTTCTTCCTGCTCTGACCTTTTGACTTTGAGCCTTGGGACCTCTCTGAGTTGCTCCCTAGTCATCCTCCCAACTGCCGAGAAGACCAGAGGGCAGGGGATCCAAGTTGGACCTTCTATGTACCTGGCAGCACCTTAGGGGTAGCAGGTGTGGAGGGCTAGGTGTGTACAAGATAGAGAAAAGAATGAATAAGAGGACTGGGGATAGAGCTCAGTGGTACAGTGCTTGCCTAGCACACACAAAGCCCTGGGTTAATCACCAACAGCACAATGAGTGAATGAATAAGAAGTCCAAAGTGTGATTCCTTTGGGAGGGTCACAAATGTGTTACATACAATGAAAGGACCAGAATTTTATCCTGAGAGAAGTGAGAAATGAATCATCTCCCCAGATCTCATACCATGTCCTCCCCCGCTTCTGAATTCAGTATTCTGTCAGCACGCTCTAGGGTCCGAGGAGAAACTCATTTTCTTTAGGTTATTCTAGTGTTTTCTAAATCCATTCGGCCAAAAGTTAGCGTCTGCCTATTGTCTGTCACCATCTCGTGAGGCACTTGGGACATGCCATGCTCCATCTTGTCACCTTGTCAGCTGGGTTTGTTAAAAATGGGGGCAAGCTGGGCGGGTATCTCAGTGGGTAGAGTACTTGCCTACCATGCATGAAAACATGGGTTTCATTCTCAGAGACACACAAAGTGGGATGTGGTGGCATATACCCATAATCCCAGCACTCAAGAGATAGAGGCAGGAAGATCAGAAGGCCAAGGTCAACTTGAACTACATAGCAAGTTGAGGCCAGTCTGAGATACATGAGAGCCCATCAGAGAAGAAGGTGAATGTAGGGAGAGGGGTCATTTTGCCTAAGATGCTGCATTCAATGCCATTGAGGCCTGAGATGGTGCCCTCTTGCTCCTCACTGCCCCTCCAAGCTCCCTTTTGCCCTGGGTTTGGGCTGGGATTTCAGACTGTCACCAGTGTCACCAGTATGTGTAAGTGGTGTCATTTGCCCCAAATCCAGAAAGTGATGCTTTGAATTCTACTCCTTCCCCAATAACCCACCAGGGCTGCAGGGCTGTGGAGACAGGTTCAGAGCAGTTCATGGGGAAGGAACCCAGCTTCATCTGCATGCTAGTCCCCAAAGCCAACAGAAATCTCTGGAGCAACCGTCAGAGCTGGTGGGCTCCCTAGTGGGGGTGGCAGATGTAATGCTTGGGCTGCTTGAACTTCATCCAAAGTGTGGGTTCATTCTATTGCAAGCGAGATAGCAACTGGTTGTGATGGTACACAATGTTAACCCCAGCGCTTGGGAGGCTGACGCAGGAGGATCTTGAGTTCAAGGCAAAGGCCAGCCTGGGACACAGAGCAAGGAAGAGAAAGAGAGAGACACAGAGAAAGATTGGGACTTAAAGCTAAGCAGAAAGGGAAGCTAGTACAGACAAGGGTCTGTAAATCATGTCGAGGGGAAGTTACAGAATGGGAGAGATAGCCCAGCAAAGGAAATGTCAGATCTTGGTAACTCTTCCTAACTATGTGAAAAACTGTCCTCTAACAATGATTAGGCACAATCTGTGACCTCCAGAAGGCAGAGGCAGCTTTCAGTTCAATACAGGATAGTAGTGCCATAGGTGACAAAATTAGGATACTTGTCAGGGTAAAGAGGGAGCCCCTTGGCACTGACAGTATTGAATCCAGTCCATACTGAGACAGCATCTGTGTGGAGGTAGAGAGAGTTAGGAGGTGAGACAGGGCCAGGCGAGAAGCCCCCCGTCAGCAGGGGCTCCTCACACTCACCAGGCAGCACAGATGTTCTTTCACTGATCCAAGGACACCCCACTCACCACCAGCCACCCTGGCTCATGACTCACCTCCACCAGGCAGGATTTCTGGGCAGCTCGCTGTTCCTATGCAGAGCGGCGATGGAGGAGTGCTGATGTCTTCTGGTGAGTCTTGGCTTTGAAAAGTGGCTCATCCCTCCATGAGACGTCAGGAGAGGTGTCCTGCAAAGGGACCTTAGAGGGGCTTAGGGTGGCACTAAGCCACTTCCTGAGACCATCCATTGTGTGCACAGGCAGGTCAAGTCCATGGGAAACGTTCAGATTTTCTTTTTAATTATGTATTCATTTATTTCTAAGCAGAAAGAGACAGAGAGAAGAGAGACAGACGTCTGGCTTTACATGAGTACTGGGGACTCAAACTCAGGTCAATAGGTTTTGCAGGAAAGTGCTTTCAACTGTTGAGCCATCTTTTCAGCCCCAAACTGGCAGATTTTCTAGGGAACGAACTTTCATCATCCAAGTTAAGTTCATGACCACACTATGGCCTTAGCTTCTTTTTCACTGTGGAGGAAGATCTCTTCCAGGGGGTGTGGTGCTTTTAAGAAGGCATAGACTGTACAAATACATAATTTACATGCAATCTGAGGACAATCCCTGGCCAGAATCCAGGAAACCTGTGCCTTCCCACCTCTGTGGCACGAGGAACTCCAGGACATTTCTAGGCTGGATTAGCATTTGTTTGTAGGGCCTGCGGCTTAGACCGTTTGCATCCTGGGATCTTTAAGGAAAACAATTACAAATTTATAGATTAAATAACCAGGTAAAATGTAACTGTTTAATATAGAAAGATAAAAATGTCAAATTGTGAAAAACATAGCAAACAACACAAACATCACAAAATCTTGTCAGATAACATATTAACCCTAACTGTGCCTGATACATCTCTATGATGCTCTCTTTGCAATGTGACTCGGTTTAACAGCTTACACATGGCTCGGGATCTATGTGCTCTGTGCCTCATCTCCTCTGTTCTGGTGAAAACAGCAAAGGCTGCAGGAGTTAGCTTCTTCTAGACCTGCAGCTTCATGTCAGAAAACCAGGCAAGCTTTCCCAGCATGGTAGACATCCTTGTAATCCCAGTGCTTGGGAGGTTGAGGCAAGAGGACTCAGAGTTCAAGATTAGACTGGTCTATGTATCAAGACCCTGTGTCAAAAACAAAGTCAGGAAGCCAGAGAGATGGTGTTTGTCTGCAAAGCCTCATAACTTGTGATCGATTCCCCAGGACCCATGGAAAGCCAGAAATGCACAGAGTGGCACATGCATCTGGAGTTCGTTTGCAGCACCTGAGGTCTTGCAGTGCCCATTCATATTAATTCTCTCTCTCCCTCCCTCTCTTTCTCTCTCTCTTTTCCTCTCTGTCTCACTCTGCTTGCAAGTGAATAAATAAAATATTATATATTTAAAACAAAACAACCACAACAAAAAAAAAAAAACAAAGCCAGGTATAAGGAAGTATTCCTACAAACTGTGGCCTTCATGGGGCAGGGACTTTGACGGCCTGTGAATCACACAAATATACCCCACCAAGCCCAAGCCTAGGTCAGATATTCAAAGATCCACCAGATCCTGAGATGTCAGAGAAGAAAAGAGGAATAGTTGTAGTGGCTGTAGCCAACTGAGTTGTTCCACACGTTTCTCAGTAAACTCTGAGTATGGGAACACAACTCGGGGCCTGAAGGAGTCTGAGTTGAACTTCATCAGCTCCATGGTGAGCCTACCTCTGGACACATCACAACCCTTCAAAGCATCAGCTGATTGGTTTTGTATAATGAGCAAAAACCAGTTCTGGCCCTTTCTGGCCTATTTGGTAAAGATCTGAAATGAAAGAGATGTGAAGCATTTTGAACCCCAAAAGTACCATACAGTGAAAAACACGATGATTGTGGTTGTGGTGGTTAGATTCAAGTGTCCCTCGTAAATTTATGTGACCTGAATGTTTGATCCCTGCCTGGTGAGAATTTGGGAAATGGAGCCTCCTGGAGGTAGTGTATTGTTGGGGATGGGCTTATGAGTGTTATAGCCAGTTTCCCCTTGCCAGTGTTTGGCACACTCTCTACCACTGTTGTTCATCTGATGTTGGCCAGGAGGTGATGTCCACCCTCTCTCACGCCATCATTTTCCCTGCCATCATGAAGCTTCCCCTCGAGACTGTAAGCCAAAATAAACCCCTTCTCTCCCATAAACTGCTTCTGGTTGGATGTTTGTCCCAGCAAGGAGGAACTGCAGCAGGGGTGATCTGAGCTAAGCAGGTGTTTGCTAGGACTTCTTTGGCTTTGGGCCAGGCACCAGTGTCCTGCCAAAAGCTTGTCCTGGGAGGCCAGAGACTCCAGTATGAGGGCAGAAAGCTTAGAATTCGACTCCAGTGGAAGTCAGCATGTATGGGAGCACCTGTAGGTAAAGCCGAGAGAGTTGGGAGTCCAGTATCTATAAGGAGACACGTCAGATGAGTGCGGGAGTAGCTACAATTCACCACACAGCAATGAGTGCCACAGGCTACACTGTCTGGACATGGCAGCCAGAGCCCAGAGGAGGGTCAGGGGGATCTTGGTAACCTTGCTGAAGGATAGTGCATTAAAAAGGTGGGGGGCGCTGAGGATGGGAGAAAGGAAGATGGGTGAAAAAGGCACAGAAGGTGTTTTGTATAGGAGGTAGGTAAGTAAGTACAAGAAATGGGCAATGAGCTTTAGACTGCAGCCTTCAGCTCCTTGGGTTGGTTCTCGGCGGCTTCCCAGCTGTGTGCTGAGAGAGCAGAGCACAGGAGAGGTGACAGTCGTATGGGTGACTTCAGCTTCCTCTGGGGCTTCCACAATCCCAGATCAAACTTACTGGGATCACTGGTGAGGCAGGGGCCTGGACAAGAGCAACAAGACCCAGAGCCCCCATCTGAGGGGAGGAACCTTGGGGACTCTGTACTTCAGAGGACATAACTGACAGGCAATGCCAGATGCTCTGAAAACCTGCTGAGATGGACCTCTTTGCCCCCAAGTAGTGAACTTGCAATTTAAGGAGCACCTTGGGCTGAAGAGATGGCTTAGCAGTTAAGGCATTTGTCTGCAATGCAGAAGGACCCGAGTTCGAGTCCCCAGTGCCCATATAAAGCCAGATGCACAAGAGGGTGTATGTGTCTGGAGTTCGTGCTGTGACCATTCTCTCTCTCTCTCTCTCTCTCTCTCTAATAAATAAATAAAATATATTTTTAAAAAATTTAAGGAGCACCTGGATCACTTGATGGCACACATGCTATCTTTTTAGATAGGCATCATAGTTTATGGAAATAGAGTGTTTCAAAAAGGTGAAGTATCATAGAGGTTGTACACACACACACACACACACACACACACACACACACAAACACACATATGGAAAAGGTATTTATTTGGTATATATATTTGAGTATCTGTGCTTGAAAGTTTGTAATTTGGTTTCTTAGCTTGCATTAGAGAACATGTACACTTTGTGGGGACACACACACACACACACACACACAAAGTAGACACAGTGCTTGAGTTTGCCTCCTCTTTCACCTTAAGGAGGGATCTTGGCACTCAGCCCCATCCTCTCAGTCTAGGCTCCGGGATAATTAAGTAGCAAAGCTATATAAGTTGACTATGATGACATGACAACCTAGGATTTTTGACTCACAGCCCAGGACTCGGCATATAACATTGAAATCAATTACAAACAAGAAAAAAAAAAGCAGGGGAAATTCTTGTGTGTTTTTCCTCCCTCAATCAATGAATAAGTAGCAAGAAGGTCAATCTCAAATTAGCTACATAACCCCAAGTGTTAAGTTTTTAAGATCGACCTGGTTCAGTATTGATTCCTTTTATGAAAACTATATTTATTCTGAAATTGCCAAAGAACTTCTGAGCACATCTAAAGGCTTTGTTAAAATAATTTTTTGTTAAAATAATTTTTGTAGAAAAGTAGCCAAAATACATAAGTTAATTGTTTGAGTTAAACAATAAAAAATATCTGTTATTTCACACAGATGGCTCTGTTCTTAACATAACATGGCAAAATAATGCCCCCCCAAATATCCAAAATAATGCCCCCCCAAATATCTATGATTAACCTGAATTGTAGAGGGTTTACCTCCCAACCTCCCAATGACATATGAAGCTGCTTCAATTGGCATTCATCTTTTTTTTATAAGAGGCAAAAGATAAAATAAACTATATCATTGCCCAGTGTTCTGATTTAACAAAACATTGAGCATTTATCACTGCTTTTAAATGGATTATATGTCTCTACAAGAAATTAATCCCACAAATTTGAGGCACACGCATAAGTGCCAATGCAGAATTTTTGGACTGTTTTCAAATCACAGTTAAGCACAGGTGTGCCTGTCATTAAATGTTTATGTTTACCTGTACACACGAATGTTTGCTTGGGCGACCGTGGTTGTGCTCACTCTGGTGTACATATATTTGCGTGGGGGTGTGAGGGGTTTCCATCTAATTTAGGACTGAAGGAACTGTCCATATTATCAAAACAGAACCCTTCCAAAATGTCAGCTGTGGGGAAAATCACCACATGTTACTACACTTGATCTTAGCCAAAAGGCCGAGAAGCAATGATCACCACACTTTAGAATGATGCAGAGTGGATGAAGCCAACCTTCCAGCTCTCCTGCCTTGGATTTCATTGTCTCCTCCAGGATTCTGTCACTGTGATTCCCCCCCCACCCATATAAGGGGAAGAAGAGGAGACTTCTGAATATATCTTAGTCAAGCTGTCATTTTCAAAGATCTTTTCCCCAAATACTAGGGAGGGACATAATCTAGGAGATGGAAATATAAAAGGTGTAGGGCCTGTCAGTTACCAGGTCTTTTCTTTCTTAGCCACATCCCAGGCTCTTCCAATCAGAGTTTCTGCAGCCTCTTTCCAGAATCCCAGACTTCTTGGTTCTGGCCTGGTTACAGCATGGGATGCAGGGTGACATCCTGACATCTCCTCCTTCACCCTTAACAGAGCTGTTTCTTCACAGGTCAAGGTCATTGCGAGCAAAGCTAATGACATCAGTGATATTGACCTGTGCTGTGCCAGCTACCTGGCTTGTCCTCACTATGACTTTCTGTTGAAGATGCTGGGTTGTCTCCACTTTCCAGGTAAGGACACCAGGGTTTGATATACATACATTACCCAAGATACTATCATAGCAAGTAGCAGAGCTGAACTGAGAACTCAGCCTGCCTGAGTCTAAGTGCACACTCTTAGTGGCTATATTATAAAGCCTCTTTTTGCTTAGAGGAAGTCCCTGCACCTGTCCTTCCTCCTGCCTTCCCATTCCCACAAACACACCTCCTCTTTAAGGGGACAGACATGGTGAATGATCTCATGCTTCATTATCACACGGGTTGTGTGGAACCTGCAAGAAAGAGACACTCAGGTTACAGGAGGCTTTTCAGGTAGATGGGGGAAAGGAGGGTCCCCTTCTCCCTCCAACCTGAAGGCCAAGAGCCAGAGCAGCTGTGCAGCTATCCCAGGCCCTCTCAGGCTCTTTCCCTGGTGGCAGACAGAGTCCTCTCATCCCATCGGACTTAGAGGTTTATTTTAGGTATGCCCTGACTAGGTGCTCTAGGTCAATAGGCTTAGTTTTAAATAACTGGATTCCCCATGACTGTCTCCATGGGCAGGAAGGGACATGACAGAAGAATGAATCCCACAGCCTAGGATGATGAGAGGAGGAAAATCAGAAGACTGGAGACAGATGGGTTCTGTCACACCCTGTGTGACCCCGACAAGTTCATGATTTCTCCACTGGGGGCTGAGGGGATGAGTTTCCTCACATTCGAAGCAGAACATTGGGCTGGGTCATCCCAGACACACCCCGCAGTCTTCCCTCCATGTCTGTTCTCCCTGTGTTCACAGATGATAAGTCGTCTAGAGAAAAGCATGTTTCAGAGTGCTGGCTTGACATCTCAGAGCTGAGCCCAGGGGAGGCAGCATGGTGTAGAGCAAGCTCTTTCTAGACTATACACTCTCTAGACTAGAGTCTAGAGATCTGGGTTCAAATCTTGCTGTTAATTCCAACCTGAATATCTTCTGCAAACAATTTGAGCCTCATTTTCCTCACCTGTTTAAAAGGAACATCATGGAAGCTACAGAGACAATGGCAGGTGAGAACCCTTTAAGCTCTTAAAATGCTACATTTATAAATGACATGTGACTGGCGGTTCCTCAAAAAGTTAAACATAAAAGTATCATACACAGCAAGTCCACTTCTGGATATATACCCCAAATAACTGAAAGTGGGGACATAAAGAGATACATGTGCATTTGTGTTCATAGCAACATTATTCACAATAGCCAAAAGGTGGTAGCAACTCGAGTATTCATTTGATGGATGAATGGATAAACAAATGTGGTATGTACCTACAATAGAATATTATTCAACCATAAAAAAAGAATGAAATTCTGACACAAGCTGTGATGTGGATAAACCTTGAGGACATTATTCTAAGTGCAGTAAGCCAGACACAAAAAGACCTACACCACAGACTTCCACTCGTTATGAGCTACCTGGAAGAGTCTAATGCAGAGGAAGCAGAAAACAGATGGTGGTTCCAGAGACTGGGGGGAGGAGGGAATGGAGAGTTATTGTTATGGAAGCAGTCTTTCTGCTGAGGATGATGAAAAAGTTCTGGAAATGGAAGGTTGGACAGCACTATGGGTATAGTTAGTACCACCAAGTAGTATCACTCAAAAATGGTTAAATTGGCAAATTTTATATTATGTGTACCTTACCATGTGAAAAAAAAAGTAAATGCATCTTGTTCGAAATCTATTTTTAAATGCTTTATAGATACTTTGGCTTTGGCCAAATGAATCCTGGTTCTTTGCGTGAACTTTGGTGAGACATCTGGGGAGTGAATTTTCTTTCTCTGTCAAATAAAGATGGGCAGCCCCCACGGCCTCTCCTCCTTCACAAGCACCCCTGGGGAGCCAGGCCCAAAGCACACTCAGGTGGTTCTAAGTGGCTGGGGTGCAACCCAGGCCACCTGCCTGATGCCATGAAAGGGGACCATTGCTGGTAATTAGTTCATTCTCAAGGCTTCTTGTACTTCTTTTCCTGGACCCTGCCCAGCCCCTTAGTTGGGAATTAAGGCAAAAGGCTTTGGAACCACATCCAGTTTTTACAAAGGACCCAAGTCAACCATGCCTGGGTGCCTGCCCATCCCAGTGGGTGCTCAGCAGGGGCTCGGTGTCTATTTGATAACTGGTGGGGTGCCTTCTTTCAAGTCCTATTCAATGCCAACTTTATGCAGATGAGCACACGGAATAAACCAGTTTCTGCAGGGTGAGAAAGCCTTGAGGGGGGAGGGGTAGAGGAAAAGCCTACACGAATGAATGTTTAAATACAATGTAACAAGTACTGCAAAAATTTCGACAGTGCTGGGGCTGAGCCCACCTGGCTTGCACAAGTGACCAAGGATAGGGAGGTCAGGTTCCCTTGAGCTTAGGAGCGCAGAGTAGACCTAAGTCTTCAAAGACCTTAGTCTAGATGTTACCCAGAGCATCCACACTCGCCCATCCATGAAGGTAAACCGAGTCTCAAAGAGGAAGCAAGCACTGGCTCCGCTCCAGGTGGCCGAGTCAGGAGAAACGGGGTGTCCTTGCCCCTTACCTGATGGAATCTTGGCATATGCGTGACACTAGCCTCTGGGCAGCTCAGAGCGGGTGGGTGACTGGGTCCCCTGCGTCTCGGGCTGTCTGGGGCTCCCACCCCTACCCCTGGGCACGGCGCTCACCGCCGGGGGGCCGCGGGGGGGCGGGGAGAGCGGCCGTCTAGCCCAGCCCCGCCGATGACAGGAGCCGGGGAGCCGAGGAGGGAGGAGCCGCCGCCGAGCGAGCGCTGGGCTGAGGAGCAGAGAGAGCGGGGCGCGGAGTGCGGGCGGCTGGGAGAGCGCTGAGCGGGGGAGAGGCGCTGGCTGCCGCACGGCCGGCCACAGGACCACCTCCCCGGAGAATAGGGCCTCTTTATGGCATGTGGCTGGTAACTTTCCTCCTGCTCCTGGACTCTTTACACAAAGGTGAGACCCGCGCCGGCGGCGGGGAGGCGGAGGCGGCGAGGCCCGGGCTGAGCGCGGCGGGCGGCGAGGTGCCTGGCCCCGGCGGGCTCCAGGTGCCCGAGGGGACCGACCCGGGGTGCCTGGCACGGGCTGGACGCGCGGGGTGGGGCAGCTCTCGGACCAGGGCCGGGTGACAGCCTGGGACCGCTCCGCCGGCCACCCGTGCCTGCCGTGTTGGGGGGCGCCCGTGGGGGCGGTGACGAAGGAACCCCCCTCGTTTACCTCATCCTCACGGGGCCGCATTTCTGCCCTGGACCCCTCCCCCAGCCCCTTGCCCAATTCCTGCCGCTTGCTGGAGCTGGGACCGGGGGTGTCCTCGGAAGCAGGGGTACTGGGCGAGACTTTATCCAGGGCCCGCGGCAGCTCCGTGCGCCCCTCGGCCCGACCCTCACCCCCGGCCCCCGCCCTGGCGCGAATGCGGGCGCGTCGCATGGCGCTCATCCGCGCCTGGCTCGATGCGCGGTGGGGAGAGTCGGAGAGGTGGGGTCCCTCGGACAGCAAGTTTGTTCTCCAAAGCCGGGGGTCGCCCTCCCTCGGCCCTCCCCAACCACCCTGCCCCAGGCGCTGGCCCCGACTTCGCTGCGTCGTCGTGGCCACCCCAGGCAACGCTCCCCAAGGTGCGAGACTCTCGGCTCCCGCGCCTGGCCTGTGCTGGACCTGGGGACAAGTGTTGAGGCTGGGGGGCGTGTCCCTTTTCCCGAAGAGAAAGGGTTGCCAGGGGTGGGTCCGGGTGTCCGGCAAGTCCAGACCTGCTCCAGGGGCTGTGCGCCTGATCTGAGAGGTAACAGGGAACAGGGTATTGGCAAGAGGTATAGACATTTCCAACCGAAGCCACCCGGGCATCAAGTTGGGACCTGGCCAGCGCCAGCAGGCTGTGACAGAGGACGTGCCCCCGGGCGTGCAGATGGCGGGAGATGAGGCGGCCGAACTCCGCGCCCTTGCGCGGCCGGCCGAGCACAGCCGCTCGCAGCTTGGCTCTACCTGCTCAGCCCTGGAACTTTTCTCCTTCGCGCCCTAGGGCGGCTTCTCCCTCCGCCTCCACGCTTTGGCGATTAGTCTGGCCCAGCGGTAACTCCAGCTCCTTAGACGATGGGGAAGGGCAGTCAAGCGCCCAGGGACCGGTCTAGTCCTCTACCGAAGCCCTGGGGATCTGGAGTCTGCAACCACCCGAAAGCAAGAACCAGTGGGTTGTTGGAGGAGGGCAACCCTTATTTGGCGATTTGGCTGAGTAAAAAGCTAGTCTGATGACCTAGACTGCTGGGGTTTGTCTGGGGATCCCGGTGCAGGGTAATGCGTGGCCTCCAATGCCAAGTAGTGGAGTTTCTCTCACCCCAATGGGGCCCACTGGGCAACATACCAAGGTTGGCCTCGGTTGTTTAACCCTTTGGCCCCACATCTTCATCCCACCTTAGCAGAGCAACAAGCCCCCCCTCATCACCCCCAAGCTTTCTTTCCTGGGCTCTTCCTGCCTCCCTCCGCCCCCATAGGCTGGTGGCTCACAGCTTTAATTACGTTAATATTAAAAATACATAAGGTGAGGAGCGGCTTTCTCTCGCCATAGCTCTCTCCACCCCCTTTCCTATTTTATCAGGCGAGAAAGCACAGGCCAAGCCTGCTGCCACACTCTGCTGCTTTGTCCCAACATGCCCACCCCCCCATTTCCTGGCAGTGGAGACCCCTCGACAAATACCTGCAAGACACTGTCCTCCCCCATCCAGGATCCTGGCATTAATAAATAAAGCCCAAGTTACTTGATAGAGAAAGAGCAGATGTGGGTGGGGGTGGAGAAAGGCCCAGAAAGCTATAGGTCAGCAGCTCAAGGGGCAAGGACCCTTTCCAACTCCAGAAGAAAGTTGCCACTGGAGGGGGCCTGTGGGTAGGCAGAAGGTACCAGGTATGGCTGCCCTGGGTGGCTTTGGGGTCTGAGAATCCCTGGCGCCCCTACCATTGAGAGCCCCAGCATCTGAATGGTCGCTAGGCCTTCTATTCCGATAGGCCTATCTTTCCCTTGGTGCTTTAATTGGGTCTTAGGTGCCAGGCCGGTCCCCAGGGGCCTGTTCTGCTTGGGGTGGCATGGTAGGTGGGTGGAGGAGGCAGCTCTGGGAAGATGTGATCTGGGGAAAGCAAGAAAGATAGGGTTTGGTGTATTTCTCTCTCGTTGCCAGTCACCCCCGAGGCACCAAGGAAAATGTAGATGTGAGTGTTCCAGCCTGTTACAGAAAACAATATCCTCTTGCAATAATTTGTACATCCATCTGTGAGGAGCGGGAGGAAGTAGGGAGAGAGAGAAGAAAACAGGAGGAGATGGAGTGTCCTCTGGATGGAATTAAGCAGTTATTGAATGTGTTTTAAGCTTCTGTTATTTCCATGCCTCTCAAAATACCTTTTTTTGATGAAGCCTGAGCTCAGCCCGATTCCCCAGAACTAAACCGGGAAGGTGTTTTAATAATCGGTTATCGAGTCTCCAATAACTGCCTTATTATTGCCAAAACAAATCCAGGTCTGGGCAGCCAGATGAACCCCAGCGAGGCTCGCTCGGTTGTTACATCCAGCGTGCCAGCATCTGTGTTGCCCGCATTTGCATTTTTACTGTGTAAAAGAACAAGCTTCCCCGGCACTAAAATTCCTGTTTTCTAAAAGCCAAAATAATGGGTTGCATTGATTTTTTCATTTCCTACCCCAACCTCTCGGATGGGGACTCAGGGTTCCTCTCTCTGGAGAAGACCAAATTAAAAGCCTTTGCCAGGCCATTAAGAAAATCTCTAGCATTCTGTTCAGTGTCTAATTAAAAAGGGGGGTTGCGGGCGGGGTGGGGGGATGTTTTTAAAATCTGAAAGTGGCAAATACAACTTAGGGCAGGCAGGGGAAGGACCAGTGAGTGTCCTGGAAGGGGTGGACAGGCGGAGGGGCCCTGACTGCTTCAGTAACATGAAGAAGAGTGCAATTGCCATGATGCCCGACAAGCCTTCCTGATGTTTCATTTTTCTGGGCATCAAAGCCAGCTGCCTTTAATATATTTCTGCAGCAGAATAAGGAGCTCAATTAGAGACAAAAAGCTAGTAAGCAGTTGACCCAAAGGCAGTGCCTAAGTTGGGCAGATGCTGGGCATGGGCAGAGAAGCCTCCGTTATCTTAGGAATAAGGAGGAGGTGGGCAGGCAAAGAGGAGGTTTGGCCTGGCAATGGTTTGCTAAAGAAATGGGTATGCTTGGATTCCCCCAAACACAAGGTGAAGATGCTCACAGCATCATAACTTTTGACAGGGGTGTGGCCCTCAAGCCCTCCTCCATATATTTCAAGTTTATCTGTGCGATTTGTTTGGTCCCTACCCCAGCTGGTGAATGATGGTTTTATTTGTCCAGAGAGCTTTATCAGGGTATACAGGACCTGGATTGGAAGTTCTCCCCTTCCATCTGCTTGTAGACAGGATGTTTCCTGGGGACATTTGAAGTGGTCACAAGGGAGGAGCATCTAGTTCCCTGCCCCCTAGCCTAGTAGATTAGCTGGAACCCAGGTGCTCGAATAGGGTGATCTAAGCAGCAGAGGTGGCAAAGTGCCAGGAACTCAAGGGCGGGCCCAGATTTGCCTATAATTTGCATATTGATTTGCATGATCACCTATCCAGGCCAAGTGCCTAGCTCTGTGAGGAGCATCCTGAGCCAGAGGAATCAGTAGGAGCTATGCAGTCACTTTCTCCTTTCATGAAATGGGGGTGGGCAGTAGCAGGAGATGACCTGGTATATTTGGTAGTGCTTCTGATTTTTAGGCCTATTAGTACTTTGGTGTTGCAGGATTCCAGCTATAGGAACTCAGAGTCAATCTCAGGACAGAGGTTGGTGAGTGCTTAGGGCTGTGGTCAGAAGGTAGACAGCCACTGGCTGATGGGATGGGGGTATGAAGAGAGGTGACATGCTCTCTTATCCTCTAGTTCTTCAACAACCAGCTTAGGGAGGGGTTGTGGCCTCTGAGAATAGCTGGCTTCTTAACCCACCATAGTGAGGTAGTTCCACTGGGAGCAGAGGAAAGACAGGCAATGTGGTCACCCAGGAAGACTGTGGAGAGTTTGGGTGATGCTTGAAAGGCAGGCACTTAGAAAAGCTGAGTGCTTGCTCTCAGGAAGCCAGTTAGGATGTCTGTGGCAGGAGTGTGACCTCGGGGATGGCCTTGTCTCCATTTCTGGGACCTTAGCAAATCCTACCCTGGCAGATGCAGCTACAAGGCCTTCTGGGATATGTTTCTGAAGATGGCCTAGGAGTGCCTGACTCCACCAGAACCCAGAGAATGCATGCTCCGAAGGGTGTTGTGTGGAGCCTAGAGGACGGGTGGAGGTAGAGGGGAAGGGTCAATGGACAGACCTCCCCCCACCAATTCTTTTTATATATTGGAGAGTGAAAAAATAAAATAAAAAAAGATTGGAACCTGATGCTGTGAGGAAAAGTTGAAAGCAAAGCAAATCCCTGCCTCCCATACTGGCTGTATGTACTTTGCTGGGCATGTGACTTCTGGAGGCTCTGAGCTTCCCTTCCTTGAGCTGTGAAGTGAGTCTAAAGGAGACAAAGCAGGCAACACCGTCAGAATAGACTTGGTGTTCAATGCTCATTAGGCCTCTTCTTCACCGTTTTCACCCTCATCCCCCTGCCTCCCCCCCCCCCAAATAAACGAGCAGATTCTGCCTGCCCTCCGCAGTGGTCTTAGCCACCCACATTTCTGGCCAGGCCAACTGTTTTAGTCTGTATAACAATAAGAAAGACCTAGGGCAGGGGATTCAGCTCCTTCCTCTATCTCCTCGCTAGCAGGTTTCTCTTCAGCAAGCGAGCTAAGACATGTGGGTACCTGAGTATCCCTGAGGAGTCCACACCCTTCATTCCCTGAGATGAGCCTCTGTTTTCCAGGTCATCCTAGGTCAAGAGCACACCGTTGGCAGCCCACGACCTTGGGCATCTCTGGTCACTCCTCCCTCCATGACCCAATCTGCCATGTGAAAGCAGCATATGACCCAGAGGTCAAGGGCTGCCCATGGCAGGTTGTAGCCTGTGGGCTTTGTATGTGCGGGCAGGCTGCGGGTACATCAGCCTGTGTGCCCTACTGAACAGATGTTTGTCCAGGCTTCTGTGGCATGAGCATTAGCCTTGGGTACTACCCACACCACTCCAGCTGCTACTCCACTCTTCCGTTAAGCACCCCTTGCCCCTCCCCATGCCCTTGCTCCACATGACGCTTGCACTGACAGTTTCCAAGGTCACCATCTTCATTAAGAACAGTTATTCAAATGCCAGTTGCATATTCATTAAACTGATTCTAAAGAGAAGAGAGCTGTGTGCTCATGTGCATTGCACAGAGCACCGTCCAGGGATCTAAAAAACAAGACTTGCCTATCTAACCTATGGAAGGTCCCAAATAATTCAGGTATCTCTACTTCCTAATCTGTAAAATGGGCAGAGCAATCCCTGTCCCAGCTAACCCAGGTGTTACTGTATGTGTACAAGAATGAAGGATTAAAATTATGTACCATGTGACAGTGGGTTTTTTTTTACACTGAAGGAGGTAACATATAAACACACACATGTAAAAACCACAGCAACCAGTTTTAGCCTTATAAATGCTCTGCTAAAATGTAAGGTATAATTACTGTCATTTCATCATAGGGAATGACGAAGGTCTCACAGCTGCTTGTGGCTGTCTCCCCTCCATGGATCCCCACCTAGGGAGCATTTTCCTAGTTTGGCTTTCCATCAATGTGGAGACAGCTGGTGAGCACAGCCCTGCTGGCAGCGATATCCCAGCAGTCTCCCTGTGGCCCTGTGCTGGCGGGGCCAGAAGAAACCCACCTTGGCTTCCCTGCCCTTCCCCTCCCAGGTCTTTAGATACATGGCTATTCTTTAACCAGCTCCCCCAGGGGCGACTGTCCCTTGGAGAATCCAGTCTTTTGTGAGAGGAGTAGTAGGTAGTCTCACTGTGGATGACCTCACTGAAGGCCATAGCACACACTGGAATCCCTGAGAACTCTGCTAAGAGTCATGGACACTCTGTGACATAGCCTACCTAGGGTGGGGGGAGGGTGGGAGCCTGCCTTGACAGTCAGAGGGAAATCCAGGTGAGTGCCATGGGTAAGATTCTCCCAGGATTAGAACATGGAATGTGAGCCCCCTACAAGTCAGATGTGCCTCCTCTGTGGCTTTTTTATGGGCTTCAACTCCTCTGCTCCTACACTGCCAGCAGCAAGGAACTTCTTGCTTGCATGGTGACAGCTTCCCAGTCCTGAGGCTGCATAATCTGGAGCCCATCCTGAAACAGAGCCTAGGCCATTTGTAATCTTGTATCTTCTACTTTTGTGCTGCCTCTACCTTGGACCACACAAACCAAGGCATATCTCCTCTTCTTGCCATCTTCCAGCCACCTAGAGATGGCATCCTTCCCACCTGATATAGAGGTAGAGCCTCCCTAGTCTCTCCAATGCTACTTCAAGTGGCACATCTCTGTGTTTCATGACACTCCTCTGTTCCTGGGCTGCTGGTCTTCTGACAGAATGGGCAGAGCACTATGGAAGCAGCACTGGTCCCAGCCGGGGCACTCACTAGCTGTGCCCCTAGAGTAAGTGACTCCACCTCTCTAGGTTTTGTGAATGGAGGATATTGGAGAAAATAATCTCTTAAGTCCCTCAAGCATTAGCGTCTAAATCTAGGATTCTCTGGGGACAACTGTGCTGTCTGAGCCAGCTCCCTAGGAAGAACTTTCTGGTCCTGTCTAGAAAGGGTTGGAAGATTAAAGAATCTGTCCGACTGTCAGCTGTTACTCATAACTTCTGGAGCCGATGGCACAGGGGCCTTGGAGGTGGAAGGGTAGCTGCATCTTCAGTGGCTCTGGTGACTAGGAGGATGTTTGTGCTAACAATCTTAAAAACAAAACTTAAACCCATCTCTATTTCTGCTGGCCATGGGGGCAGGACCTCGCAGTGCTTCTCACTGGGCTTGGAAATGGAGCTCATCTCAGTTAGCTGCTGGCATTGAGGTGAGAGAGGGGTTGTCTAATACTCTGGAGGCCCAAACTATTCAGAATTGCCCCATTGCTGTCCTGGATCAGATGTCCTTATTCAGTGTGCTCAGATTGAAGACAGTCTGAGTATAGACCATACTTTGGTGGGCTGTTGAGACTTGCAGGCAGGGGTCAGGGAGGTCTGGGTTTGTAACATGGATATGCATGACTAGGTAGTGATTGCTAGGAAAAAAGGAAAAAAAATTATCCTCTTACCTGTGAATGAGGTTTTTAATGGAGTTTGGGGCAGGGGCTACACGAAAGGGTTGGTACAGGAATTAAATGAGCAGTGCTAAAAGAGGGCTTCCCCCAATGCCTGGCAAAAAGAGATGCTTAGAAAAGCAATGATGGTGATAATGAAGATATAGTGGTGTGATTGTGCCCATTTTAGGCGAAGCCAAGGGCAAGAGGCTCAGAACTTGGTACTCTTGTGGCTTCTTCTTGTCTAAGGACAACACCAGCTCGGGTTGCCTGGGAAATGCTGGGGTGCCATTTGGGAGACTTACTCCTCCTCCCCAGAGTCTAACCTCATGCTGTCTCCACGGTGCTAGCACACCACAAGCGGGATTTCTGGTGTCTAGCTGGTCTTTCTGGGTTTTTAGTAGATTTGTTGGTTGAAGTGGGTCTCCTCTCTGTACCAAACTTTCTCAAGGGGGTGTGGGGTAGGTTGAGAACAAGCAGAGTAAAGGTACATAATCTGTCTTGCCTGAAGACCTATGTGTGCAAATGCTCAGAGGTAATCAAGCTTGCAAATCAATCTCTGAACCTCACCAGCCCACACCTACCTGAGGAGCTCTGAGGGAGGTCAGGGGCAGCTAGTGCAATGTGCTGACCTCATTGATCATTCAACTATTCCTTTATGAACTCCGCCACTAAATTGAGTCAGTCAATGTGGTAGAGCGGTCTCCTCAGCCTAGCCTGCAAAAACCGTGTGTTACCAGGAAGGGACACAAAGTCCAGTATGGCATATCTGTTTTTTTCCATGGGTTGTTACTGGGGGGTGGACAGAGGACACCAGCTTCCAAAATAGCATTACTGACTGGCAGGCAAAGGGGTATCTGCTGTCTAAGGCTGTACATATTTAACAAGCTCCCAGGTGATTTGTACGCATATTCATTTTTGCACACTACTGTCTTATTATTATTACCATCGTCATCCTAGGTGAGCAGTAAATATTTATTGCATAAGGACTCATTTATCCCACAAGTACTTACTGTTTGCCTGCTCTGATGGGATGCTCATAACAACCCCAGATGCTTACATTCACCAGTAACTGTCCTTGAGGTAGACACTGCTCCCTCAGTGTACAGATGGAACAACTCATACCCAGAGAGGTGAGGTCATTCCCCCACCCAGGATGCACACACTTGTAAGTAAGAGAGCAGGGATTTGAACTCAGAAAGCATGGCACTGGAGCTTGGGATCTTCCTCACTATGTAATTACCCACTGCTGTCCCAGGGGATGAAGTGGTCACCAGGATGGTTGTTGTCCTCTGGAGCTCATGGCCCTGCATGGGAGAGGATGTCTTCTGCCCTCTGTGGCCTGTCTCTCTTCCTACTCCCCTTCTGAAGATACCACGCTTACTATAATTGGGCAAAGTAGGCCTTGGAACTCTGGTGGGGGGGGGGCAGCCACATCGCTGGCAGACTCTCCTCTGTGGAAAGTCTGGTGAATGAGAGGAGTAAATATCGTAAGGGAAGAGAAAAAAATGACTCATTTTCCTGGAGGAGGCGGCGATGTGTTAATATTTTAGTCCCCTCCGGTTGTCACTTGAGGTGATTGCTGATGATGACATGGGAAGTTCAGTGTACATTCCAGAGGAAGGCTGACTGCAGCCAGACACCCCCACCCCAACCCAGCCAGGAGTGTGGGTGTGTCACTATATCAGTGAATATCCTTTGCCAAACTAATCCCCAATGAAATGCCCAGACGACCAAAGGGCAAGCAAGCAAGTTGATGTGATGGTTATTTAGGTTCCATTGGTGACCCTGGGGGCAGCCCAGATGCCTTGGGGCGATTTCTGGTTTAAAAATACTGCTGTGCTATTTCTATACTTCTAATCTCCTAGCGATTTGGAGCCTATTTTATGAAACACAGCATCGGGGTGGTGCTCAATGTTAAACGGGTAGAAAAGATTAAAGGGGTTTAAGTCTGGGCATCTGTCACATGACAGCCAGGCCCATACTTCCATTTTCTATTAAAAATCCATTTCCCCCTTTGACCAGAAGCAGCTTTGCTGTTGATCTGAATGTCTCTGTCTTTATTTACATAGTGTTCCCCCTCCCTTCCTTGCTCTTAGTAAATTTGCCTGGTTCTGCCTGCTGAGGGAAGAGAGTTAGAGGGAATGACAGGGATTTAGGGGGAAAGCCCGGTCTTCCATCATGGGATGTTCTTTCCACATTGGGGTTGGCTTTTAGAAAAAGGAAAAAAAAATCACTCTTGAGCACTATGATGGGAAAGCCCAGCTTTGGAACTGACACCCAGGCTGGATTCTAGAGCTTCTCTTGCTTTATTCCCTTCTCTCCATCCCTCCTTCCCTCCCTCCCTCTCTCTCCCTTCCCCTCTCTCCCTCACTTCCTCTCCCTTTGACTCCCTCCTCTTCCTTCCCCTCTCCCCTCCTTCCCTCCTCCTCCTCCCCTCCCTCCCTCCCTCCCTTCCTCCCTTCTTCTTCCCTCACGCCCTCTTTTCTTCCACCCTTCTTATTTTTGTATGTGTGTTTGTGGTGTATATGCGTGTTCATATGTGTGTGTGGGGGAGCAGAGGTCAAGGTCAGGTGTCTTCCTAAATTAAATTGCTCTCCACATTATTTTTTGGAGACAGGGTCTCACTAAATCCAGAGCTTACAGACTTGGATAGACAAACTATTCAACAAGCCCCCACCTCCTGCCAGCCCTGGGATGACTTGTGTATGTCACCTTGTCAGGCACTTTAAAGTGGACACTGGGGACCCAAGCTTGGGCCTCATTCTTGTGCAGCAAGCACTTCACTCACTAAGTCATTTTCCTGTCTCTTTCCTTCCTCCTCCCTCCCTTCCTTCTCTCTTTTCCTTCCTCCTCTTCCTTCTTGCCCTCCTCCTTTCTCCTTCTCTCTTTCCCTTCCCCTTCCTTCCTTCCTCCCTCCCTTTCTTTCTTGCTCCCTTTCTTTCTTTCTTTCTTTCTTTCTTTCTTTCTTTCTTTCTTTCTTTCTTTCTTTCTTTCTTTCTTTCTTTCTTTCTTTCTTTCTTTTTCTCTCTCTTCCTTCTTTCCTCCCCTTCTTTCTTCCTTCCTTCTTCCTCTGTTTGTCTCTTTTCCTTTTTCTCTTTTATTGAGATAGAGTGTCCTCTGCTGCCCAAGCTGGTCTTAAAATCCTGGACTCAAACCATGATCTCACCTCAGCCACCTGAGAGTCTGCCATTAGCAAATGTTAGTCTTGGTATCATTCACAAGGAAAACGAGCCTTCAGAGAGCTGATGTGCAGCCCAGGGAAAGCTGCATCCAGACCTACCTGGATAAGAGCTTCAGTGGCAGGCTGCCTGTCAGAGGACACTCCAATATCCCACCCATCCCTTCCCCAGCTTGTAGACATCACTTGCGCCTTGTGTCTTCTACTGCTACAGGCCTTGGGCCACTGTGGCTGGGGTTGCCTCTTTCCCCCCAGCCCACCCACTGCTCCAGCCTAGGAGATTTCCACAAGAACCCTCCAACACACCCCACCCATCCCTGCTCCGCACCATTTTCAAGCTGTTCCCCCTCAGAAATGAGTCCTGGATCTGGCTTTCTATTCCTCCCTGCCCTCCAGGGCCAAAATGTTACCCTTTCTCTAGTTCAGAGGGTGGGACACTTCTCCCTTGTCTTCCTTGTCTCCCACCTTCCGTGGGACACTGCAGAACACTAGCCTGGGGCTTTGTGTATACTTCTTGGAGTGAAGAGAGACCTGGGTCAGAAAGGACTGGGAAGGGGGTAGGGAAAGGTGAGGAGTCAATCAAGGACAAGGGAAGGTGCAGAGGCTTTGAATTCTGCAAGCACTAAGTACCGTTTCAGGTAGGAGTAGGATGGAGCTGTGCCCTGGGTATCCT
This sequence comes from Zapus hudsonius, assembly GCA_004024765.1. Lineage (NCBI taxonomy): Eukaryota > Metazoa > Chordata > Mammalia > Rodentia > Dipodidae > Zapus > Zapus hudsonius. The sequence continues at coordinate 79,487 of PVHP010000327.1, read as the reverse complement.
TTGAAGTAAAGTAAGTCACCCTGGGAGAGTGAAGACCTACTGTCTACACAGCCTCATTAGAGGAGAGAGTCTTTCACAGTCCATTTCACCTGTGCAACAGCTCTGTGAGCAGGGAGGGTGGACAATTTGCCCTACTCAGCTCTACTCAGAAGGGTGAGCTGCTTGCCTGACGTCACATGGCAGAAGGGTCAGCCTGAGGAGGACAGGTAGTTCTGTCAGGCTGTATTCAGGGTTATGTTGTGTCCAGGATCCCTGTTCCTTAGCAAGCTCACTGAGGCTTTGTCACTGCTCTGCAGCATCCTCATCATAGAGATCAGGCAGAATTCCATGAGGTCAGACTGGGTCCTCAGGCTCTTGCTACTTCTCCTCTGGCCAAGTGTGCCTATTGCTTTTGAAGCTACTCACCTGCTGCCTACTCTGCACATGGCATAGAAGCTAGATATTTGGTGGTTAGTGCCTCAGTTTCCCCCTTATGGATCCACTCACTACTTTCTCTTGGCAGGCGGGGTGAGGCTAAATTAATGCTTATTTAAGGGCTTCTGCATTCTTAGCTGACAGGTGCCTTCTGATGGTAAAATATGAACCCAACATAAGTGCAAAATGCTATTGTTCTACACCTGAGGGTGATGTTTCATGATGGCGACGCACTGTCAGAGCTGTAAGCAAAAATGAATGGTGTGTCTAATCCTCCCAGCTCCCCTAGACTCAAAAGGCAGCCACTCACATCCTGTGGTGGGAGAAATATGAGGCTACTCGCCTTTCACTATAAATCTGCTGTTTCATCAGCTCTGACAGGTGGCTGGACAATCCCAGTCAATTCATCAATTAAATCTACCCATTTGTAGTGGCTGGGAACCCTGTGTCCTTGGCTAGCCAAGGCCCCCAAGTACAAGAAGGCTGCTGTCATTGTGGTTGATGGTCCTGATGGGAGCTGAGGGCTGTCCCTGGAGGCATGGGGAGAGGAATAGACTGCTAGCCAAGAGAGGAGATACCAGTACATATTTGGATGGGACTGGAATGGGCCAAGAGGACATATAGGGGTTCACAGCATGGAAATCCAGGTTTCATAATTAATTTGTCTTCGGTTTAGCTATTCATTACAGCCAATGGGGCCCTTTTCCAGCTCTGATGTAACAGAGTTGGGCTCCAGTCCCAACTTTTACATGTTGTATAAATTTGGATGTCAGTTAACTTCTCAGGTTTAATTTCTTTATCTATAAAATGGAAATAATATAATAATACTGTCCTATGGAGTTAAGAAGATTAAGTACAATAGCTATCTAATAGAAATATAATACCTGAATGGGCCTGGCACCGAGCGTAGCCTGCAGCTCATAGTGAAATCAGTGGGGGGGGGGGTGTCTTATTATTGCATGAGACGTTGTCACCACAGAGGGCTACATCCAACTTTTCCTAAGTATTTCCAAATCATCTCCCATGAATTGAACACTTTCTGGATTCCTCCCAGTCTGGGATCTTCCTCAGCTTCCTAGGTCTATTTGTCAGGGACAGTGGAAAGTCATTTTGTACCTTGAACTTGGCATCCTGAGGATATCTAAGTAGCTAGGTATTGTAGTTATCCTCTCATTGCTGGCTCAAAGCATCTGAACAAAAGCAGCTGATAGGAGGAAAGTTGTCTCAAGGTGACGTTCCATGGTGGCATGAAAGAACAGAGGCAGGCCATCCCCTCCACCACAGCAGGTGGAAACAACAGCAGGAGAGTAAGCCAGACTCTAGCAAGGGGGAACTAGCTAAAACAACCCGAAGCCCACCCCCAACAACACACTGTCCCAGCCAAGGCTTCACCTATCCAACTGCCGTCAGCTGGGGATCAAGCATCCAGAACAATGCCACATGAGTTTACAAAGGACACCCAACTCAAACCACCATACTAAGTCACCTCGAGAAGCTTCCAGAACTCCAGAGGGATATCCCTATAGCCAAGGATTGTCTGAAATGCCCAGAGTCCAACAGGGGCCATTTTCGAATGTCTTTGTGTGCATGTATCTGTGTGCATTAATCTTGGCTGAAAATGGAAGATGATCTCTTGGTTGTATATGAATGAGGAGGTGGTCCTGTCTTTTTTATTGTAGTAGTTTCACTGTAGCCACACATTTCTGTTAGTTAAGACGGCAATGCTAGGGTCAAACGATCTGAGTTTATATCCCCAAAGCCTCACTTACTGGTTTTGTGAGTTTTCAGGAAGTCATTTCCTATCTCTACACAGACTGGATGTTGATCAGAGAAGTCAATGAGAAGAAACAGTGCCTGGCATAAGCAAGATGTTCGACAGTTATTTGTCGAATACATCTTGGTGTGTGTGGGGGGGGTGTTTAGTATGTGTGGGGCAGGGTGGATATAATGTTTACATATGTGTGCATGTACAGATTAGTGCATCCTGTGTGCATACCTGTGGAGGCCAGACAGAGGAGGACTTCAAGGTGTTCTCCCCTATTTGGGCTTCTGACTCACTTCCTTGAGGTGGGGTCTCTCACTGAACCTGGAGCTCACCATTTTTCAACTTGACAGGCTGACCAGTGAGCCTCAGCAATCCTCCTTTCTTCAACCCTCTTAGAGTTACAGGTGAACATAGCCATGTTCTTTTTACATGGGTACTGGGGATCCAAACTCAAGTCTTTGTGCTTGCATAGCAAGTATTCTTACCTACTGAGCCATCTGTCCAGCCCCTGCTGAATGCATCTTGATGAGGAGGGTAAGCCCACTCATGGCAATGGAACCAGGCACATGGGGGTACTTGAGAAACCTTGTGAAGCCTCGGTTTGCTTTCTTGTGAAATGGTTTGATCTCATGACCATGAAAAATACTACAGTCCCTGATAGCAGGCCTGCTGTAGGAGCTTCTGAGGGTCCCTCACAGCAGACATGCTCAACTCTGACTGTCATAAGGAGGGAGCATGAAGCAGTGTTGCCCCCCTTCTCTGAGAACCTTTCAGCTGCTAAGGGTGCAGGGCCTGGTGGGAACAGCAAATGCATTTGCTGCTAAGAGGATGCCCCTGACACTGGAGCAAGGAGCCCAAGGATGTTTTCTCCAGCGCGGCTGCTAATGGCTTCATCACGGCTTTTTATGAGATGATGTGAATTGCTCTGGCCAATGAGGCTTAATGGCCTTCCTCAATGACCTGCCTGGTATATTCTCCCTAGAGGCTCTGCTCAGAGTTAAGGCAAGAATATTAATACAGTCGGATGTGGGCTCTTCCCCTCCCCATAAAGTTGTGGAAATTGAGGTCAAGTTGGGTCCCCTGCAACGTTCTTTAAACAAGCAGCAGTGGTTTGCTTGCTCCTTGATCTTCCTGGTGGAGAGGGAACAGCTTCCAGGCAGAGACCTGAGGCCAGGTCCTCTCTGGCTTTGCTCTCTGTTGGCTTGAAGGTGGTCTTCTTAAAGGGGCAGGCCCCTAGGTGGAGAGGAATGGGCCCCCTGATCCCACAGTCAGGACTGCTGGGATAGGAGCAAGAGGTTCCAAGGCCTGGTGCTGAGATGAGGTGAGCAGATGGTTGTCCCTCCTGCCAAGTAGCCCTGACAATGTTTTCTAATGTGATAGAAGCAAAGTGTCAGGAGATGGATAGAAGGGGTCTTCTCGGTCTTGTCCACTCTCCCCACTGCCAGTAATGAGAGAGAGAGAGAGAGAGAGAGAGAGAGAGAGAGAGAGAGAGAGAGAGAGGGAGGGAGGGAGGGAGAGAGAGAGAGAGAGAGGAATTCTTCAGGCAGGCAGGGTAGGGACTGGCGTCTTGTTGCTGGGGCTCTATCATCCCACCCATGGCCCTTCTGGTTTCCATTGAGTCCTTGGTGGTGAACTTTAGGGGTCCAAGACTGCTCCCAAGGCCTCCCACTACCTTCTGTCTTCCATCCTCAGGCAAACACCCTCCTTTCCTCCAGCCATTCCTCTTAAGCAACCATTTTGAGTCTTTTTGTCTTTCATCTGTGATGGGCTAAGAACAGCACAAAAATCCCTGTTAGCAATGGATCCAAATTTCAGTTCTGTAGCTTACCTTCAGGTTTTGGATAATCACACAAGTATCTTTTAATCTACTGAAGGGTTGATAAAAAGGGAGAAGTCATCTCCCCTCAGGCTTGTTAAAGGCATGGATAGAGACCAGTCTGTATAGAGCAGGTGCTCAGTAAATGTTGATCTAGGTATTTTGGTGTCGCTCCTAACACATGCAGGCCATAGTTGACCTTGACTTTTGGACCCTTTACCATAACAGGGAGTCACCACTCTCCATGGACTTGGTTTGCATGGAGGATGAGACCTTTTACTTTTGTTATTCCTGTGCCAGCCTGGAAGCTTCTATAGGCAGGAAGTGTCACTTCTTTGCCAGTGCCTAGTCTATAGTTGGTGTTATTAGAGTGCATCCTCACTAAGTCTCTACCCTTGCCTCCCTTGCAGCCCGCTCTGAGGATGTTGGCACCAGCCTCTACTTTGTAAATGACTCCCTGCAGCAGGTAACCTTCTCCAGCTCTGTGGGCGTGGTGGTGCCCTGCCCGGCCGCGGGCTCTCCCAGTGCGGCCCTTCGATGGTACCTGGCCACGGGGGACGACATCTACGATGTGCCACACATCCGGCATGTGCATGCCAATGGGACGCTGCAGCTCTACCCTTTCTCCCCCTCCGCCTTCAATAGCTTTATCCACGACAATGACTACTTCTGCACCGCGGAGAATGCTGCCGGCAAGATCCGGAGCCCCAACATCCGTGTCAAAGCAGGTGAGGGACCAGATGCCTGACCCCTGATGTCTGACAGGGCTGCCCTTTCTGAGGGACAGATTCAGGATGCAGTGGTCAGACTGGCATCATGAGGCCATGTGTGCAGAGGGATTGGAAGAAACATTCACTTGGAGACCTGTTATTAGCTCAGTCACCTAGTATGTGTCCATAGGCAGGGGAGGTACCTTTATAAGCATCAGTTTCCCCATCCGTAGAGTCAAAGGGAGTACCTACTTGTGTTGCACATCACAGCATGTAACAATTACGTTATGACCAAGTTCCACACTCACTTCAGTACTGGACTCACAGAAAACAAGTGAGTTTCTAAAAATCTCTTTTTTGTTGAAATATATAAAGAAATGTGCACATGTTAAAGTATGTAACTGGAAAATTTTTCACAAGGTTCAACTAACGCTTAGCTCCAGAGAAACAACCTCAGCACCCCAGAAGCCTCCCTTCCTGGGTTGTGGTCACTATTCTCCTCAGGACAATCACCATACTGACTTAGAATCATTTAGATATTTTGCTTATTTTGTGCTTTATGAAAGTGAGCCCTACACTGTTCATTCTCTAGAATCTTTGTCTTACTATTCATCGTAGTGTGGGAGACTACCCATTCTTGTTGCTGTACGACTGGGCCACTTGTTATTTGCCCGTCTTACTATTGATGGGTGTTTGAGTGTAGCATAGCTCAGAGAACAGCCATGTAAGTAAAATTCATGATGGAAAACTTTAGCAGTGAAGGATTTGAGTCTCAGGGAGAGTTGATGGAGGTAAAGAAGCAAGGTTTCTCTAATGATCGTTTAAGTCTGAATCAGGTGGGTCATGACTGGAGGTGAGTGAATAGCTTAAATCAGCTCTTTTAAACTAGGATATTCCAACACACTATACATCTGATGTGGACAGCATGTGTCTCAAACAGTAGTAGGGCATGAAGTGTGGGCAGTGGTTTTCAAGAAAGGCAGTTGGGCAGTGCCAGTTTAAGGCATGCCGTCTTTCCTGCAGCCCAGGAAAATGGCTTCCAGGGATGGCCAGCAGGCCTAGCAGCAACCTCTGCAGAATGAACTCTGACTCCGGGTCCTCCTGCCGTAGGACCCTCTCACAAGGACAAGACTTCAAGTATCCATTTCATGCTGTAGGTTGTCTTGGTGGTCAACTGTGGGCTCTTAGAACCAGGGTCAGGCTTTCCTGTGCTCCCAGGATGATCTCTTCTAAGGAGCAGGTCCTCTGCACTGTTTGGGTCCTAGTGCAACACCAACTGTTGGGCTAGGAGTTCTGAGGCCTAGATTCGATCCCAATTCTTCCCTCCATAGCCTGGATCACTGAGCCAAAGGGAAGGCCTTTGTATTTCTTACATGCTTGCCCTTGGGCTAGGATGCCATCTTCACAGTGAATGTATGAAGGGTTTCTCACCTGTGAGAAGACTGCAACTAAGATGAGAGAGGTTAACACTAGGGCACATAGCCAGTGGAGCACAGAGGTGCCACTCTGGTGGAAGGCAGAACTGTTGAAGTGCTTTCCACATGTCTGTCCCTTTAACCTACTGTTTAACAATGAGGATGCTGATGTTCCAAAGGTTAACTCATCCTCATCCAGCATCCCACACAGGTTGGAGGAGGAGGCAGGGCCTGCTTGTTTGATTCTCTTATGTCAACCTGGGTGATCTCACAGGGACCCTCAGAGGTAGTGTGTGAACAGCCTGCCCTTTGACCTCCACCACTCTGCATCCTACCTGGTCAGCTCTCTCAGGATCCTCTGTGAGAGATGTGTGTGCCACAAGTGTGGTGGAAGGCAACACTGTGAAGTCCATGTAAGGGCTGGATGTAGCCTCAGATAGTGGGCAACCTCCCTTCCCCTTTCTCTGTTCCTCTCCCCTCCCCCTCCACTGCCCACAGAAGGAGAAGGAGAAGGAGAAGGATGAAGGCCTCGGGAAAGTCAGGCCCACTAGAAACACAACCAATTAAGAGACTCTTGAGGATGCCAGAGAGGCTGCAGGTGCATGGCTGGGGGTGCTGCCAGAGCCCTAAGTGTCACCCTGGCAACCGTGGCAAAGAGAGGAGAAGGGCACACTGCCCAGGCGCCCGCTGAGGGACAAGGCTGGTAGGCAGTGGGGCTCTGAACATTCTGGCTCTCCTTGGTGAAGAAGTGGGTAGAAGGAGAGAGAGGCCAATCTGGGAGGATAGGACAGGCCTTCCTAATCTATCCTTTCCCTAAGGTTGGGTCAGCCTACCTGTAGGATGTGACACAAGAGTGGCCACAGGTGACACCATGCAGAAATCACTCCTGGGAGCTAAGCAATAGTGGGCCCTTAGGGGAACAGGATGGTCCCGAAAGCAGGGCCAAGCCTGGGGTGGAGTAGAGGATAGGCTAGAGGCTGTATGATAAGGAGTAGGAGGGCAGCAGGGACATTGGGGACTGTGTCTGTGTCTCTGCGGTTCTTCAATCTTAGAGACAAACCCAGTTTCTAATATTCCCATCCACTGCTGGCTATATACCATTAAACTCTTAACAGAGTTCAGTGTCTGAACTACATTTCCCAGGGTGCACTGGAGTGTCCCCAAATTGTTGTTAGCTCATACATCATGGGTTTTAATTTGGCAAATGATTGTCATACCCCAAATAAGATGCCACCCTGGGCCCAGGCATAACATCCAGGTTGGTTCCCTGTGGTAGTTTGAGCACATTTTCTTATTTTCCACATATCCCCTTGTTGAGTAGGATGATATTGTAGGGCTTCCATGTTACCCTCAAGGCCCTCACAATCTAATACCATCTGCCAAGATTCTTGAAAATGAAAGTGTTTGGAATGTGGATGAATGGCCTTGAAGAGGGAGCTGGACATTGCTGAAGGAGAAGGTACAGTGAGGCAGAAGGAGGTTGGTGGAGGGAAAGTTCCTTAGACTGGGTAAGCCCAAGGTGGATAGGACGTGAGGGCTGGGTTTCAGAGGAACTGAGCCCAGTTACTGCCTCCTTATCTGTCCCTTATTGCCTTGTGACTCTCTTCTCCCAATGTCACCACAGTTTTCAGGGAACCCTACACCGTCCGGGTGGAGGATCAAAGGTCAATGCGTGGAAACGTGGCCGTCTTCAAGTGCCTCATCCCTCCTTCAGTGCAGGAATACGTTAGCGTGGTGTCTTGGGAGAAAGACACAGTATCCATCATCCCAGGTAAGAAGGAATTATGGGTGTGGCCTGCAACGTCGCTCAGGTAGTGGATGCTGTCCAAATTGGTCTGTGAGTTAAATGAGATCCGGGGAGTGATTTGTTACTGCATGGTGGGGCTCCAGCAAGTAAATGTCTTTGATCCCCATCTGGTCATCTCTGTGTGGGATGGTGAAGACCACTTTCCAGGACCTGTGCTGTGAAGGTCCCAACAGGCATGAGGTTGGGCTGCATTCATTCCTGACCACTAGGGTTCTTCTTGTGTGGTAACTCTGACAGCCTTACTTGTGAAAGGTGGTGAGGAGAGGTGGGATATGTTTGTGCTCTATGTTAAGTGATTAGGGTAATGAGATTGGACCAGACCTAAAAAGGCACACATGTAGGACCTTTGCTTTCCCATGAGTTGGCTGAAACTACATCAGACTCCTTGGTGGCTGATGTTGGAGAGGGGACTAACATCACTGTCAGAGTTGTCACTGGTTCCCTTTCACCTAGACAGGCTTGTCTGGGAACCTCACCAGAGTGAGGGCCCTCAAGTCTTCCTCTACCTCCAGGTCTCTGGTCACAGAACCTGCACACTGCAGGGCCTTTCCTTCCTTCCGCTACCAAGGACTTTTGTCTTCCTTCCTGTAAAATGGATCTCCTGATGAATGCTCTCAGAGCACCCTGCCAGCACCAAAGTTCTCAGATGATGGTCTGAAGCGATTCCTGGTCCTCAGGGTCAGTGGGGATGACAAGCCTCTGTAGGAGTTCTTTATAGCAACAATCCTTCATCCTGCTACTCCAGGAAGCCCTGCGCAGCTCTCTTAGAACGGCTGTGCTTGGTCTCACCCCAGGTCCGCTGCAAATGGGCCTTAGCACTGTCCAGCACTCTTAGCCATGTTTGTAGCTACCTTGACAAGGGCTTCTTCTTCTTCTTCTTCTTCTTCTTCTTCTTCTTCTTCTTCTTCTTCTTCTTCTTCTTCTTCTTCTTCCTCTTCCTCCTCCTCCTCTTCCTCCTCCTTCTCCTCCTTCTTCTTCTTTTGCATGAAAGTGCTCTTTGCTTTTAGCACTTTCCTTCTCTCACTTCCAAGCAGGTGACGAGTAGCAAGGGAGTAGCCTGAGAGTAGCAAGACAGGTTCCAAGCTACTTCAAGCTGCTCTTTTGGTGGCTGCCTATAGAACCACAAGTGACTAGGAAAGGCTAGGGACATGCTTTGACTGTAGTAGAGGGCTTCTGCAAGCAAGGACAAATAGGAGTTAAGGCAGGCCAGGGTCGAGGTAGGTTGCTGTAGGGCTACTCATCAGAAGAAGTGGTTGGACCCATGGGAGCAACTACATGAGACTCCACAAGCAGAGACTGAGGTCAAGGGTTTTGTGTCCAGATGAGTCATGAGTTGTAGAGGCAAAGACCCAAAGGGGGTCATGTAAGCAGTGAGAACATGCTGCTGGGGATCCGAAGGACCTCAGATCTTGGCACATCTCTGGGGAAACCCCAGTAATGATGGAGACAGAATTTTCAATCTTTTCGATGGAGTTGTGTTTAAGGTATTTTAAGATTATGGTACATGTGGTATTTCTTATTTGGATTTATGGGCTAAACATCATATCTGCTAAAATAATGATGATGTTGAAACTTTTTGAGAGGTCTGGGGATGTAACTCCATTGATAGACTGCCTGGCTAGCATGCACAAAGCCCTGGGTCCAATCTCTAGCACCTATAAAAATGGGCATAATGAATACATTTGTAATTTCAGCACTTTGGATGTGAAGGCATAAGAATCAGAAGTTCAAGGTCATAATCAGCTTCCTAGTGAGCTCAAGGCCAGCCTGGGCTACATGAACCCCTGCCATGGAACAAAACGCCTTTTAAAAATATATGTATTTATTCATTTGCAAGTAGAGAGAGAAGAGAGACAGACAGGGAGAGAGAATGGGCACACCAGGTCTAGCCACTGCAAATGAGCTCTGGATGCATGTGCCTCTTTGTGCATCTAGCTTTACATGGGTACTGGAAAATTGAACCCAGGTTGTTAGGCTTTGAAGGCAAGTGCCTTATCTGCTGAGCCATCTCTCCAACCCCAAAACACCTTTTTGAGCACTTACTATTTTTCAGGATTGGGCTAAGAGATATCTTCACATATCATTTTAGCCTCACAAAAAGTCCCTAAGTGTATTTCTTCTCTTCACTTTTCAGAAAAGGAAACAGGCTAAAGAAGAAGATGAAGGTCTTCCAGGTCATATATCTGTTCAGTTGAAGGTGAAGTGTGATTCCAGGTTGTTGTTTTTTTGCCTGGACTGTGCACTCACTCCCATACAGAAGTGCCTTCCTGTGCCCACAAATGTATCCACACACTTGGGGTACCACAAAAGCTTAAATGTATTCTTTAGGTAATGAGGGCTTTGGCCTCAAGAAGGGGAAAATACTCAGCATATTTTTAGGTGCAGTTTGGAGGAGCCACATTGAAGGTAGTGATTAAGAACTCAGTATTTGGGATCAGACTGCCTGGGATAGATGCTTACTCCATCCTTCAGCCTCAGTTCTCTGAATTGTAAAACAGGTTCACAAGGCTGAAGAAAGGGCAGTGTTTGCCATGCTGCCTGACACACATTGAGAATGTATTTGGTCATAGCTATCCTTATTGGGTGGAAGACAGTATTATTCATGTTGCTCGTCCTGCTTCCTGTTGTGGTGTGTATGTTCCTACTATGTAAGAATCTATACCCCAACCCAAACTGGGTTTCTTAAGACTGGGAAGTGTATGGTTTTTAGCAATGCCCTCTGTACTGGTGGTTAAGTGCTCAGTCAGTGGCTTGTGAGTGATGAATGGTTGCCTGAGAATTCTGTGGGATTCTGAAGGCAGTCTGGACAGAGATGATAGGCAGTGGGTTGGAAGAACAGAGCAGATGAGGAGGAAGGCTAACTGGCTCCTGTGCTGAGGAGGAGCTGGAGGCAGTGAGCTTCCCTGAGCGGCCCTTATAGTTGGTGCTTCAGGGCTATCTTTGATGTCAAGACCAGGCTGGTGGCCCCAAAGGGCATAATTACCCGAGATGTGGCCTTGATGCTAATCTGCAGGGTTGTGTTCAAGTCTGGTAGAACCCTTCTCATTCCTTTGGTTTTGGAGAATTTTCCTCCCTGCCTCACCCTCCATTCTGACCCATTATCATTCTAGATCCTTCTACATCTATGGTTTAGATCCAAAGCACCGGAGTCCAACTAACATGTTCAGGGGGGAACTTATGAGAGCCAGGCATGGCTGCTTCTGGGCTCTGTAGGTGAGAGACCAGCACTTGGGCCCACATGCCACATGATTTAATTTTAGAAAATTCATTAAGTTTGATCATGAATAAAATAGGGCTTTTCTGCTGTGTTCACAACATACCCAGAGTGTGTGTGTGTGTGTGTGTGTGTGTGTGTGTGTGTGTGTGTGTGTGTTGAGGTGGGGTTGGGGACAGTTGGTCTGAAGGCAGAAGAAGTGGGGTGGAAGAGCCCGAGTTTCTTTCCTCTGATGCTCCTGGGTGGAGTTCTGGAGCAGAGACCTGTGTTGACTTTGATCTCTGGAACTTGGGGGGCTGGCTTTGAATGTTGCAGGGCCAGCAGGAGAGGGCACTAAAAAGGTAGAGAAGGAATAAGAGACTGATGTGGGTCAATCAGAGTACTAGTAAGCATCCCCTTGAGGAGAGCATTGACCAGAAGAGGGGCCCAATGGTCATGGGATAGGAGCTAGCCTCCTGTGCTTCTTTCTAAGGGAAGATGGGATCTGAACAAGCCCTTCCTGTCTAGCTGTGGCTGACTTGGAGTTGGCCACCAAAGCTCTAGCCAGTTTTCTCCTGTGATTTCCCAGGGCAGGGAGATGTTGGAGAGACAGCTCAGCCAAACTCATACCCAGTCTCCAACCTCTCCTTTTTCTAACTGGTCATGATTCTTCAATCTAAAGGTGTGTGAAAAAATTTAAAACTCACAGACCTCTCACCTTTGACCTGCCAGACTCTTACCTTGACTTTTCTCCTGAGAGACCCAGTCCTGGGAGGAGCCAGCTCTTCAGAGCAGGCAGGGTGGGCATAAGAGGGCTGAGGGCGGGTGGTACACAAGCGTAAATTAGAATTAAGGCCTCCAGTGAAGCTGAGATGTGGTTTAATTTCCCATCTGCATGATCACCATTACAATGCATGTTATTGGATATAAAGATAAATCCGGCCCTGTTCCTAATAGCTTTTAATTTCCACCAGACCTGATTATAGTGATGCAGGCTCCTTGTGGGAGTTTCCCAGCATGCTCTTCTACAGCATCCTGACTTACTCTCTCGGCCCCAATGGGGAGTTTTGGATTCAGCTCAGAGGAGGGCCAGATGTATCCTCTGATCCCCTGAAAGACAAGCCTGGTTGAACCTCCCTGTCTATGTGTCTTGGATGCTAGGTTGTCATCTGCCTTGACATGATAGGGCGTACATCAGGAGTGAAGCATCTTGGGGGAGGGGCAAAGGGAAGTCTGTTGGGACGGAAACCTTTCTGTAAAGGCACTATAAAGGTCTTGGCTTTCAGGATTCACATTGGGCAATGCTTTGCCCTGCAACCCACTTTGCCCATAGGTGAATCAGGTAACCAGTTTTTCTGTGCCACCTTAGTGACTGTTTCCAGACTATCAGAGCCCCAAGGGTTTTCATGGGCTTCCACACCTCTCTTCATCTGTCCCCTTGCCAGATCAGCTCTTGTCTCTTTTCTTCTTTACTGATTCACCACCTTCTTTGTCCTTGAACTAGGTTCCTATGTGTCCTTTTCTGTGGGGCCCAATATGAGCCTGCTGCTGCTGGTCCCTCTCATTCCCTTCTGATACCACTTCCTCCTGTCTGCACAGGAGTGTGTATGATGATATCTTTTTCATCATTTAATCCCCAGGACCAACATAGCACTATGACAGAGTAATGACAGTAACAAGATTATTATTAAAACCTATCATGTATGGAGCCCCTTTTGGGTTAAGCATTTTGCATTATTTTATCTCTAATCCTCACAATCACCTTTAAGACAGATCATGGGGGTTTTTGTTGTTGTTGTTGTGTTTTGTTTTCCAATTTTATAAATGAGGATATGAAGACCCAGGGAAGTAAAGTATCTTCCCCAAGGCCACACAGCTAATCAGGCTGTGGCCTGGATTTGAGCAGGGGATATTGTAAGGTGTGGGGTCCTCCAACACCTCTGCTTCCAGGAGTAGCCTCTCCAGAGCAGGCTTCTCATGAGGAATCAACTGTCTTCAGACTCCAGTTCAGGAGGAAGGCCTGTCCCTGACTCTTAACTGGGGACAAAAATATGTCACTAGCCTTTGTATCCAGTCTGGCTGTGTGCGTAGTGAAGAGGTCTTGACTCTTCTGAGGATAGAAGATCTTTGCTTAAAAAGTCAGTGGACAGAGTAACTATTCTCACAGAAGAGCTCTGGGGGCACTGGTTCTGTTTGGGACCAAAGATATAGAGACACACAAATGGCCTTGACCTGAGCACTAAGGACTGAGCCCTACTTCAACTTGGATGGACAGGGGTGAATAACCCCAATGCAATAACCAGATAGGACTGGATTGTAGATTTTTTCTTGCTCATTACATTTTCATCATGCTGGCCCAAAGGCTGCTTCAAAAGGGGCCTGGAGGAGGTGGGCACAGACACCAAAGAGATGAGATGGTGCCCCAAAACAAGTTGAAGAGAAGCTGGAGAAGCCCAAGGTCTCAGAGCCTGGCTTCTCTGGTGACTGATGCAGAACCCAGGCCCAGACCCACGCTTTAGAGCCAGCTTCTGGACAGGCCTGTGTAGGGCACATGATTTTAGCCACTTGTCTGGAGCCTCTTATTTCTATAAGCTTTTATTCCTTCATTGTCTAAACTCCACCCATTCTTCAAAAAGTCTTGTTCTGATACCACTCACTCTTTCCATGATATCTTTCTTAATTTCTGCTAAAATTAGATTTAAACATCACCCTGACCAATCTCCTCCCAGGAATCTTTCTTTGAGCTCCCTCCTGACTTTATCAGATCCTGTCTTGGGTCATTAGAACCTGTGTTACTCCACTATGAGGGTGGCATTCTCAAGGACCATGTCAGCAATGAAGATGAAGTGACAGTCTTTCCCCATGGCACTATTCTGTGGAAAGAGACCTGCCTAAGGTCACACAGCAAATGGGTGGCCTTGCCAGGATGTACCAAGATCATGGATGGAGTCGGACTCTCCCTAAATGTGTTCTTGAGAAACTTATGAATAGCTCCACAGATGACCATGACCTTGTTTATAATGCAAGTATTCCATGATCATATTTGGTCAGTGTGAGGGAGACAACATGACCTGGGTTATTCATCTCATGCCTCATAGACACCTGACACAAACTTTATTTTAAGGGAAAAATGAAGGTGTGTGGTTTAAAACTGACAGTGAAGGTCATTTCACATTTGGGGTCTAGCTGCCCTGTATGTGAGGGCCCTGGCTCAGGGATAAAGCATTGCCTCTAAACCATGGTTTATAAAATGCTGTTGTAGGGCTGGAGAGATGGCTAGGTAGTTAGTCTTCCTCTGCAAATATGAGGTCTGGAGGAGGCCTAAAACTGCCCAAGTTTGAATCTCCAGATCTCGTGTAAACAGCTGAGTGTGGCCATCTGCACTGTAACCCTAGTCTGCAAAGGGGAGCAGAGACCAAGGTACCACCTGGGCTTGCAGAAAACAGCAAACAATGGTGTCAGCGAGAGACTGTGGCTCAAAGCGAGGCTGGGCAGAAGAGCTATTGGAGCAGGACAGCTGATGTTCAGCTCCAACCACCTCAGCAAGCACCTTCCCAGCCCGTCACAGACATGGGTGCTGCAAGGTGTGCACACATACGCACGCGCGTGCACACACACACACACACACACCCCACATTACATACATACATACAAGCAGTAAATAAAATAAAATGCTGCCACATTATGCCATTTGTCCTTACTTGTCACTGTGTCCATTCTGACCATGAGGACACAGGTGAGTGATGATGAACAACTTGTGCATCGAGAAGTAAAAGGCAAGGAACACATATGGAAACCACATATAGGGCACGGTGGCAGTTACTTGAATGTCATTTAATTTTATTCTCCTGGTAAAACTGTGAGGGAAGTACCTCCATTCTTAGTTTCAAAGGAAATGAGATCAGAGAGACTAAACACTTAGCTCCAGATCACATGACTTCCACCAGGCAAGGGCTAGACCTGAACCTGGAATTCTCTGTCCTATGATAATGATTCTAGGCTAAGGGGGTCTTGGGTCTCCAAGCAATTACTTACATCAGTAAGGCAGTTACAGAGAAGGAAAGGCAGCTAGCCCTTCTGTCTTCATTTGCTTTGGTAAGGGAATATCAGACTAAGTCCTAACTTCTTCCCCCAAGGTCCAGAGAAAAGCCCCACCTTCTGAAGCCTTTAAGCACACTTTTCAGCTTTGAAGATTCACAGGAAGCCCTGGGGAGCCCCAGAGGAGCTCTCTGTCTGGTCCGATGGCCCACACTGAAATGATAACCACAGTAATAACAATGGTTAGAAGAGTAAGTGAACAACCATCAGCAATTGAGCTCTTCTGCAGTACATGTTTTTCCCAGGTCATTTCACTTATCTCCACATGCATTCTGTGCAGCAGGTTTTATTATTACCCATATTCTCTAGCCCAGGGGCTAAGACATAGTGAGGTCAGTCACCTGTCTCAGGCTCCAGAGCGAGAGGAGGTTGCAGACAGGCAGGATTCAAAACCAGAATAATGTGGCTTCTTCCCAAGCCACCTAGCTGTCTGTGCCTGGCATTTCCCTTTGTGTAAAGCTCTCTGCTCTATCAGGCCCTTCACATCTGTGGGAGACACCAATCTAACAGGCTCATTGCACAGAC
Organism: Zapus hudsonius; assembly: GCA_004024765.1. Classification (NCBI taxonomy): domain Eukaryota; kingdom Metazoa; phylum Chordata; class Mammalia; order Rodentia; family Dipodidae; genus Zapus; species Zapus hudsonius. The sequence continues at coordinate 63,744 of PVHP010000327.1, read as the reverse complement.
AGGAAAACCAAAGCTTAGGGGAGGGGAGGCTGGGGTCTTGCCCCAGGTCACATGGCCAGGAAAGGCTCATGGGAACTCTGATTTTCAAGCCTGCACCCCAGGAGCTCCAGAACTTCCCAGCACTCCTCCTCTTTCCAGTGTCCCGGCAGGTGGCCTGCTCTGTAGCTGCTCTCGACAGTTGGTTGGTTCCAGAACCATCAGCCGCTCTCCCCAGTCAAGCAGAAATGTCTCGTGTTCACAGGTGCCTCTGGCGGTGTGTGCATGTGTCATGTTTTGCTTTTCCATTTAGTTCATGGCAGGCACTGCATTTCCAGAGCACCCACTGGGTGAATTTCAGCAGATTTAAGGCAATTGCAGGCAAACACTCTGCCCCAGGATCACGCCGCAACAGTGGACACAGAGCAAGTAGCATTGTTTGGTTAAGTTGGCACCTCTGTAAGTTACCCTGAAATCAGAGTGGAATTCTTTATAGAAGGTTATCCTATACATAAATCATCATTAGACCACCTCATTTTTGTTTAATGCCTACCTAACTGTGCTGCAGTCTAAAAATGTGTGTTTAGTGAAGTCAAGGGTTGCAGGGAAATTATAGGGTTTTCAAAAACCCATTTGCTTTGCTGGTGCTCACATCAGAATCAATCTTGCCTTCAGTGCCCAATCTCATTGCAAACAGGCAGCATTGCTTGCCGAATTCTGGCATTTAATATAGGATAGCATTTATTCAGAAGGAGCCAACGATGCTCGCAGAACGGCAGAGCTATGTATAGATGGCACTCCCTGCCAAGCCTGTGATCTTGAACTCTGTGGCGTATCCATGAGCTATCACTGCCAGAGCCATGGCCACATGGAGATGGTGCTCAGACTGCTGCAGATTGGTGGACTGGGAGGGGTCTTCATCTGCAAGACCACAAGTATTATTGCAACTCAACACACACTTGACATTCAGACAACGGTTGGTTATCCGATGATTAGAGGAAGGTTTAACCGGGGTGGCGGCTGGTCATTTGGCCTGGATGGTAAAGGAGATGAATTAAAGTGAAACTTGCATGGTTATGACTGGTTTTTCAGCAGCTGGAGTGAAGCTGCCCACTGCTCCTGTGGTCCCCCAATTCAACAGAGATTGCTTGGAGTCTCTTCATGATGGGGTAAAGCTATATAACAAAGTGTGGGCTTTGGTTTCAGTGAGACTTGGGTTCAAATATGACCTTCACTTGCCATAGGATGATGGGCAAGCCCTTTATCCATTCAGAACTTCAATGTTGTTGGTTGAGAGGATGAGACATTATGTACTTTATTCTATATAGGGGAAATATGTTTTCTGTGTATATGACGTAGTTTTCTATATAGCTCTATTCTGTCCAGATAGATTCTGCTTTCAACTTCTCCTACTGATAGGCAGACACATAGCCATCACTTGGCCCAGGGAAGTGGAAGGACCTCATGAACTGTGAGCACATAGGTGTGAGCATATGAGAATGAGTGTCCTTCTGTGGGCTCACACGGCCTTTAAGACCACCAGCAAAAGGATAGGGTAGTGAAATTGTCCCTTATGGTATGGCAGAAGCAAGAAGCTCTTGATGGTACTGCCATAGCCCTAAGCCTGGGCTTACCATAATCTCTTGCTTTTGTGGTCCATCTTGCTGTTTGTGGAGACCTGCACAGTCTAGACACACAAGCTGCCTGTGTGATTTACTTCTCTCATTGCTGTGACAGAATACTTGACAAAAAGCCCCTTAAGGAAGGAGGGGTTTATTTAGGCTCACAGTTTGAAGGTACAGTCTCTCAGGGAAGGGATGGCAGGAATGACGGCAGCAGGAGTGGTTTCAGGCTGCGGCAGCGGTAGCCCGAGGCTGCTTGCTCACATCTCTAGAGACCAAGAAACAGAGAGAGGACAGGAAGTGGGGTTGGGCTGTAAATTTCAACTGCCCACCTCCCCTAAGCTGCACACTTCCTATGACTAGGCTGTACCTCCTAAAAGGCTCCACAAACTTCCCAAACAATGCTACCAGCTGGAGACTAAGCATTCGGACATATAGCTTGTGGGGGAGCATTTCACATTCAAACTCTAAAACGTGCTTCTCAGTGCTGTGCCAAGCAGGTCAGAAGCATTGCAGTGGAGGACAGTAGCAGCCCCAGGTCTTGGAATACGACCTCTGAGCTAGAGGTGGTTTTCTCTCAAATGCGAGGTTCTACTCCTCCCCTGAAGAGTCACAGTGATTTGGGAGTATGTCTGCATACCCAAGTCTTTAGGGGAATTGAATCTTCTGGAGTAAGCTGAGAAGAAGACAAATGAGTAGGACAAAGCTGGTGAAAGCCAGTGTCCATGAGAGTGACCGGCCCTAGGGGAGGGACAGTATCCGCAGTTCTAAGTTCAGCTTCTTTCTGGACACTCGTGCTGGGCAGTGAATTTCATCTGAGTGGCAGTCACGCATGGGCTTTCTTAAACTTTGTGAAGCAAAGGTTTTTCTTTAAAATCTACATGGCAGAAGTTCATTAGCTTCTCAGAGTGAGATACAGAAAGGGAAAGAGCATGCCTCTAGAATGTTCCATAACTGGGGCGGGGAAGATGGCTTCGCAGTTGAAGGCACTTGCTTGTAAAGCCTGTCAGCCCAATTCCCCATGTAAAGTCAGATGCAAAAAGTGGTACATTCATCTAGTGTTCTTTTGCCCATAACCATCCACATATACAGATAGATAGACAGACAGACAGACAGACAGACAGATAGATAGATAATTTAGAATGTTTCCCAGAACCTCTCATTGCTGACCAGTTTTTAGGGAAACTGTTCTGTAGAGGGTTTTTTTTTGGGGGGAGGGGGTGTAGTTGTGTCCTGGGTGTAGGCACAAGCATGTCTATTGGCAATGCCATATCTTGCATCAATTCCTTCCTTCCTCAAAATCTTTCTAAGTGGCTATGCTGGCATAAGCAGCCATCAGTTGACTGAATCTTTAGTTCATTATTTAAATTAGCAAATGTTTTTGGCACTTCCTGTGTGCAAGATGCTGCATTATGTAGACAGAAATTCCCAGGGGTCTTTGCTTGAGGACCCCAAGGGATTTGGGAGAAATTTCTCTTCCCACACACCCAAGAAACTCACTTAACTTAAAATAAATATGTGTGCATGTGTGTTAATAGCATGCAGGATTTAATTTGTACACCCTGAACATAAGCATTCACACACACACACACACACACAACCTCACAATTTTTCACCTGGGGCAAGCAAGTGACTCATCTGTGTAAATCCTCTGCAAAGCCTAGAGCAGAGACCTGAAGGAGACACCATGGTCCCCTGTCATGGCAAAGGACATCTTGGAGCATCTGGCAGGGAGCACCTGGTGAGCCAGTCTAGGAGGTTTGGCCTTCCCTTTTTTCCTGAATAGCCAGTGGGCAGGTGGAGCAGGCAGTTCCCCAACCCCTCTTCATCTTCAAGATATTCTGAATTCTCTCAACAACCTTGGCTCAACCTCTGCTTAATGAGGCCTATTTAGCATAATAAGGTGAGCAGAAGAATGGACATAAGTAGGGGGAACTTTGCTTGCTTTTGAGGGGCCTACTGTCTTACAAGCAACATGAGCTCAGGACACAGGTGCCCTTAACCTGAGGCAGTGTGTGATAAAGGTGCAAGAGACATTGAGTTCTCAGGCTCTGAGGTTGTGTACATCTTCAATGCTTAGAAAAGGCATACTCTGAGAAGTGGCCCTTCCTGTGGATCTTATACAATAATTCCAATGGGCAACTGAGTGCCAACACGGGAAAGTTCTTGACCTGCTGGCTAGAACTTGAGACTCACCTGGGGAACTTTGAAGAACACCTATGTCAAGTGAGGATCCCTGGAAGGAAAACCATGACCTTTGTAATTGTTAAAAACCCCTGCATGGGTCCAGAAGGCAGCTGGGCTCCAGGTAAAGGAGGCCATGGGAGTAAATTCCTGGGGTGGGAGAACAATGGCTCATGCTTGGAGAACAGCCTGGCTTGAGCTGAGCTCAGGAGAGATCAAGAGTAGACATGATTGATGCTGTGTGGGCCATATACAACTAAAAGATAGTGGGGAACCATTGAAGATTTTGAGCAGGGACTGTTCTGGAAGGAATTGTAGGGATAGGTTTTCAGTGATCGGCAGTGTTTCCAGGAAAGGGGATATGATCCCTTGCCACAGCTGTTGATGCCCATGTCTGTCCTTGAATTTCACAGGGATTATCACTGCACATCCTATGGGGACGTGGGACACTGAGCAATCTTTCTCATGCATCCTACACTCCTGTTATCCTGTTTTCTTCCTGGGGCTTTTGTCCCATAATCCAGAGCACTGGTCTGCAAATAGGGGAACTTCTCAGAGAGATCCATGGAAAATAGGCTTAGCATTTGTGCAATGTGGAGTATTAAGGCAAACTAACATGCCTCTTAACCTCTTTACTACAGGCTGGCATCCTATACTCTTAAAAACTGAATTCTAAAATATTCCTCAAATCTGAAACTTTTGAGTACCAATGCTGTGTGACTTTTGGGGCGGGGAGAACATGAACAATGCCCATTCACTGCAGGTGGGACACCAACCACAAACCAAAGAAACCTCTCCATCAAGCCTCGCTTAGGGAATCAGCGAGTTCGTTGAGGTTGCTTATGAAAGGATGGGTACTCAAAGGCTGACATGTCACCAAAAGGCCTACCCTACCTGGGCGATGACTCAGCAAAACTGCACCCCTGGAGCTTGCTGTACAACTTCCTGGCATCCCTAGTGGGAAGTCTTCTCTCCCCAGCAATTGTTTACTGTGTATGTAATCTCATGAATCTTTCTGAGTTTCCCTAGTCTCTTAATTTTCATCAGCTTCCCTAAGCTTCCCAAGTCTTAGGATCCTCCCTTCTCCTTCAAGGAAGGAATGTTTTAACTTGGAGGAAATAGCTAAATAACAATTAACTTGATGTCACAGTAGAAAATCCACTCCTGATCTCATGTGATAGATCTCAGTTCAGATGCGTCACACTAAAAACATTGTGTTATGATTAACCTCAGGCTATGTGTATAAGGTATGTATGAATTGTAAGTGAATTTCATGTTTCAACTTGGGTTCCATCTGCAAGATGTCTACTATGGATATACAAATATTCCCAAATCTGAAAAATTTGATCCCAAGCATTTCAGATAAACGGTACTTAACCCTTTGGTAGTAAATTGAATTACAATGTGTTCTCAATCTACAGCACAGTTTTGTGCACAATCATATGTGCTTCTAATAATGAGTGTATAATCAGAGAGTTAGTTATTCCCATTTACAGATGGTCACACTGAGGCCTGGTGGCTTTAGTACTCCTTCAGCTCCTTCGAGACTCAAATGATGACATCAGAGGGTAGGTGCCAGGGCCAACTTCTGCATTGGGGGTGAGACGCTCCCTAGATGCAGTTTCATATGTGACCTACTATTTTCCAGAACAAGCCTCTCTCCCATTCCTTATGGTCATTAGCCCATGACCAAGGGGATACATACTGCCAGCATGCAGACTATAACTGTCTAAAGAAAACAGTAACACCACGCTCCCTTTCTAGGTCCTGAGCTCACCTTGTTAAGGCCCTTTTGGATTATCTGATTTCATTTTATACTTGTAACATGTACTGTTGTTGCCATTTTCAGATGGGGAGTTTGAGGCTCAGAGATGCTCCCCCCAGGCTAGGGGTGTAGTGCCAGAGTAGGGGAGGATATGATATTGTGGAGTCGTATGGGGTTTGAGAAGATAACAAAATGCCCAGCACTTGCCATGAGATAGGCATGCTAAGAATTGCTTTATTAAAAACTAATTTTCAATATCATTGTATAGTAGGGAAAGGCGAATGAACACACTAGCGTCCCAGCTCTACCCTCTGGGGACATGTTTGCTGCCTCCTTTCCAGGGCCACCTTGGGCAGAGTTGGAGTATAATTGTTGTTAGAAGTTCTAGAACATGGTTGTCCCATTTTAAATGGGAGTTAAGCACAGAGAAAGAGTGAATTCACTTGCCCAAGGTCACTCAGCTGGCAAGAAGTAGAGTTGGGAATTGGCTGTGGAGCCACATGACTCCACAGTCCATTCTTCCCAGGAGCCCATCCCATCTGGGCTGCCTGGTTCTCTGCTCCAGGCTCTTCTACTGGACTGGACCATCTGCCACAGAAGGAGGAAAGGAAGGCTGTAGGAGGCAGGCCTCAGATCTGGACACCAGGTTCCAGGTGGCCATCAGACCTCAATCTGGAAGCTAGATGTCCAGCTCTCAGGTCTTAGTCTGAGTGTTGCAGGTAGGAGGACTTCTCTGGAAGCTGGGGTCCAGGGCTGGTCTGCAGTATGAGGGCTGAGGCCAAAGGTAAGCTTTCACTGGTGGACATTCAGGTGTGAGAACCCATGCTGGAGGTGAGGTGTACAAGATGTGACCTCTTTATGCCCCTTTCTGCTCTGTCCCCTATTTCTTTAGATTACTTTTCTAGTAGTCACTGGCTCTCTCAGAGTGTGTTAGGGATAACAGTAGGCAAGTGGGGAGCGGGCAGGGTCCTGCTCTATCTCTACACAGTGATATGTATGGTCCTGCTCTATCTCTACATAGTGATATGTATGGTTCTGCTCTATCTCTACGCAGTAACATGGCCTTTTTCTGCCTATCACTTTCCTCATCTGCAAGTGCAGGAGCAGAGCAGATGAGCTCCTCAGCCCCTTCTTGCTCCACCAAGTCATGTTGGAGCACCGGAGATGTGGTGATAGATTTGTAAGCTTCAGGGAGAAACAGACAATTTTAAAAAATATTTATTTACTTATTTATTTGCAAGGAGAGAGAGAGAGAGAGAGAGAGAGAGAGAGAGAGAGAGAGAGGAGAGAGGAGAGAGGAAAGAGAGAGGAGAGACAAACAGATAGAATGGGCACACCAGGGCCTCCAGTCTCTATAAACAAACTCCAGACCACTTTGTGCATCTGGCTTTACATGGATGTTGGGGAATTGAACCTGGGTTGTTAGGCTTTGCAGCTAAGTGCCTTAACCTCTGAGCTCTCTCCAGCCCTCACAGATAAATTTTAAAAAGGGCTCCGATATATGTGTTCCTTAAAGAAACCCTCATGCACAGACATGAAGGGGCTGGACAAGAATGGTCTCTGCAGCCATGTTGATGATGACAAAGTCATTAGAAACCAATACAGATAAATGCAATCTGCCCCATTCCTACTGTGAACTATTATGCTGCCGCAGAAATGCATGTACTAGACCTTTTACAAACCAACCTGGACGTGGTACGGAAGGAAAAAAAAAAACAAATTGCAGAAGGAGGCATACAATATGGTGCTATTTGTATAAAGTTTGAAAACATGCAAAATCAGTCCTCTGTATTGTTTCTGGGTACATCCATATGCAGAAGAGTTTAACAACATACATGGGAATGATAAACACCACACTCAGGGCAGTGCTTACCTCTGAGGAGGAGGCGGTGGGCTCAGGAGAGAAATACAACTGCTTTCGGAATGTCTTATTTCCTAAACTGTATCTTCTAAAAGTGATCTAAAGAAAACAGAGCCAAAAGAAACAAAGAACTTTTTACATTATTTTATGCTTTTTTACATGCATGCTTATATTTCATAAGAAAGAAAGCCATTTGTTTTGTTGCAAGGCACAAAGTTCTAGAAGGCTGAGTTGGGCTTTGGGTTTCTGTGTGTTATTCCCTGGGTGGAGGATGGGCAATCAGGATGGTTAAGATAGCTGATCCTGTGTATGGATGGAGCTGGGAGGGGTCAGTGCACACACCAGTGGCCCAGTTCTGCCCTCCTGGGATCCTATTTCCCGCCTCTTCTTCCATGGCCACCTTGAGCAGGGTTGGTGCTCCATAGTTGTTAAATAACAACAATTAAAAGTGGTGTAAATATGAAAGGAGAAGAAATGTATGTGCTGTGGGACCCACCATAATGTTTCACGGTTTAATGAGAGCCTGGAGACCCAGCGTGAGGCCACTGAAAATGATGAAAACTAGGAGGATGGATGGGGTTGTGAGGCCCGGTGTTCTGACACTCTTCCAAAGCTGGGAGCCAGGCACAGTGCTGGTTCTGGCATCCTTCTGCCCTGGGGGCAGGTGGTCAGCAGCCACCTACAGACTGCTGAGTGGCCAGGTGGGTAGGGAAACATGGTTTAGAGATGAGAGGCCTCCATAATTATCCCCATAGAGTGGCTTCTCCCAATTCCAGCTCATATTACAAGAGAAAGCTGGGAGCTAGGGTCACAGCACACAGGGAAACCTGAGAGGGAAAGGCGATCTCCTGCTTTACTGCCAGTCTCTGGAGAGCCTGTCCTGGGGCCTTCAGGGCTGAGGGTCTCCCAGGCAGAGGCCTGTAGGGATCACCAGCTGCTGTTTTCTTTGGCTTCTCGAAGCACCTAGCTTTATTCCAATGTTTCTGAAGCAAATGATTGCCCCTGTCCCCAGCCTTCTTCTATTTCAAATCTTCTCACGTACCCAGGTTCCCAGGTGGTGTATGCAGATGGTCAAAATGGTGTGCCACGCCTAGAAGAGACCTTAAAATTCATGGAGACAGATGAGTCCTTCAGTTGGTCTATAAAGATGCCATTTAAGGGCTGGAGAGATGGCTCAGCGGTTAAAGATGCCATTTATAGCCTTTACTGGATCTAGGACTGGGGTCTCACGAAGCATCCTGCTATCTGAGCATGGTGGTACACACCTGTAAAACCAGCTCTTGGGTTTTATTTCTTGCTTCTTTTCAGGGTCACCATGGGTGGGGTTGGTTGTTAAATGACAACTATTGAAAGTTGTATACACATGAAAGGAGAAGGCATGCATGTGCTGTGGGACCTCGAGGACAGAGCAGGAGGATCTGGAGTTGGAGACCAGCTTGGATGACATAGTGAGACCCTTTCCCAAAACAACAATGTAAAGAAGCATCGGAGGCTGGGGAGATGGCTCAAACATTAAAGGCACTTATTTGCAAGCCTGTCAGTCTGAGTACAACTCCCAAGCACCCACATAAAGCTGGATGTAAAGTAATGCATGTCTGTAATTCCAGTGTGCCCAAGGCAATGGGAGGCAGTCAGGAGGATCCAAATGCCTGAGGGCCAATAGACTGGCACACAAGCAGGGACACAAAGAAAGAGACTATCTCAAAGAAAAATGGAAGGAGAGGACAGACAGACTGAGGTTGTCCTCAGACCACCACACATGTGCTGTGGCACCAGTGTGCCCATGCACATACATACCATACACACACACACACACACACACACACACACACACACACACACACACACACACACAAACAAAAAAAAAACTCCCCCTTAAAACAGGATGAGGGAGTCCATCCCATTTTCAATTGAGTGGATTTATTTTGAGATCCTCTGAGGTCTGGACGAATCACCAGATTACAAAGAGCATTGAGTTAGTCACTGAGCAGGTCAATGTGTGTGTGTTTGCACGTGTGAGCGTGTGTGTGTGTGTGTGTGTGTGTGTGTGTGTGTGTGTGTGTGTAAGATGGTTTATTATGCTTATTGTGTATCTCATTTCTCACATGTGACACATAAACATATTCCTGAAAAATGGCATAGCAAATCTCATCTCAAACAGAGGAGCACTCTCTTCAGAAAAGCCTTGAGGTGCTGTTGGTGCACATGTGGACAGTCAGGTGCACTTACGTTCTACTGCTGTGAGCAGACACTGATATGATCTTTCTGGAAAGTGACTGGACAGGATGAATCTGGAGAATTAATATCCATACCCTTAGAGTTCAACCCTCAAAACGCAATCAAAGACAGCAATTGATTTGTTTATGGCAATGCTATTTACAACCATGAATTTTTTTTAATCCTAAATGATTAAATAACATAGTACAGCAATATAATGAAACATTTTCAATATACTTATAAGTATTTAAAAAAGATCATATTGTGTGGTGGAATAGAAGAATATGTTTTATAGTAGTGGGATTCCAGCTGGTTAGTGTATATGTGTGTGATGTGCACACACCATAGAGGGATATCTGAAAAGGAATACTTGAAGGCTATTAGTGATTATCCTGGTGATTTCTAAGGAATGAATTAGGAATTCCCAGATTAGGAATTTCTAAGGAGTAAAATGTCTGGTTTCTCTTTTATAGTTTTCTGAAAATTTCAAGTATATATTGCGGAGACTTGATATGATGTAGGTGTGAAAACTGGAATGTCATCTTCAAGTGTAGGTCCTTTGCAAGGCAATGGCCTCTCCTACCTTTCTCAGAAGTCCCTAAGCAAGCTCTTTCTTACAGGAAGCTTAAACCTACTGTTCTGGAATTCTACCCATGGGCCCTTCTGCTACCCACTTCCCACCTCTGAACTCCCATGAGGCTCTCTTCTTCTTTCTGAATCCCCAGCAACTGTCAGACAGATTTCATCTTCTCCTGCACCCCCTCCCCAGTGTCTTATCCTCCCATTTCTGCAGAAGTCCTATGAATTTTCAGGGTCTTATCCTGGTTGTCACCTCTGTACATGCCTGGAGTGAGTGAAGCCCACACCATAGATGGTCTGAACAGAAAGTCCAGTGAGTTGCTTGTCAATACTTGCTGGGCTCAAGGTTTTTTTTTAATATTTGATTTATTTACTTGATTTATTTGCAAACAGAGAAAGAGAGAGAGAGAGAGAGAGAAAGAGAGAGAGAGAGAGAGAGAGAATGGGCACACCTATACTCTGCAAATAAACTCCAGATGCATACGCCACTTTGCATCTGGCTTTATACATAGGTACTGGGGAAGCAAACCTGGGTCGTTAGGCTTTATAGGTAAACGCCTAAACTGCTAAGCCATCTTTCCAGCCACTCTAGGTTTGTTCTGAGGTACCTCAGCATGTTGGCTTCTTCTCAGCACTGCTTCTTAATAGCTCTGGCCCTTTCCCTAAATCTTTTGATGTTCTTATTTCCAAAATAAGAACGATAGTTTTCTATAAACTAGACAGCGACAAGATGGGCCCTGCCCTTCAGAGCTAAAAAAGCGGCCTCTCAGCTTTGCATCCTTGGAAAAGTTCTGAGTCTTTCCTAAGAGATGTCTATAAGCCCCTGAGAAGCTGAGGTTCTGAGCAGCTGCTGAACCAGACCTCTCAGCACCTCTGTGTTTATGCTCTTTGTCTATATTTCCATTTGCTGATCTGTCTCTGTCCCAAAGGCCCCTTTGAGTGTCACAAAAGCCCCACCTTCACTTGGATCTGCCTGCATCCTGTAGGCCTTCCTGTAGGGTTTAGGGAGCTCAGATGACATGAATCTCAGAAACTTACCCCTGTCCCTAATTATCCACTGGGCACCTGTGATGCTAAGTGGTCTTAGTCCCTGTCCCCAACCCCAAACTGGACCTTTCAGCCCCACTCCTGTGCCCTAGTAAAGAAGCCTGCACCATCTTTCTCTTTTCCTCTTCTCGACTTAACCTTCCAGCCAGTGAGAACTTGAGGGTCTTTGGATCTTTCACACATTATCAGCCAGTGTGTTGCTGTGCATTTATATATTTAGTAACTAAGAAAACACATGATTCTTAGCTTTCCTGTCCTCCTCTCCTCAGTGGATTAATCCCAGAGCAGAGCCTTCCACCAGGGACCAAGAACCTTTGCTCTTCCTGGGAGAGGGCGTGACAGGAGCCCCAGACAAGTTGGTGGCTGTGGTCTCTTGGGATGGGAACAGGTGCAATGTCGCCTCTCAACAATGGATGAGGTGAAGTAGGGATGAGAGGCCTTCCCACTCTGAAGCCAGGTGGCTCTTTTGTTTCTGTGGTGTCAGCCCCAGGCCTCAGAGGCCCTCATGAAAAAAGGGAAAAATAGATGGTCTGACTTTGTTACTCCATTCAAAGGAGAGGTCTTAAGAGGTTTAAAATATAAAACTAAGAACTCTTTATTAAAACATTATTTTTGTATTTCTGACTTGACTTTGCAACTTTATGATACCCAAGAAGACTTCCTGAACAGGGGACTCGTCCAAAGGAAGGGGTTCTGGTAGGTGGAGGGTACACAGCTTTGCAGGAGCTCGGGCAAGACCAGGTCCCAGCTGGGTTCACCTGGACAGGTTGCTAACCTCTCACAACTCCCTCATGTGAAAGGCAATGCTGGAAACAAGTTTTTATTTCACTGCTACCATTTCCTCAGCAGCCAGTCAAGCTTGTAATATTTCCCTGAGGGTTCCCTCTGGTTCCTTCAGGAAAGTTCTTCCTTAAACCCTCTCTTCTGGCCTAAATTACCATCCACATAATCCATATGCAGCACCCCTGGTCTTATGAATGTCATCTGTTTCCTTCAAAGGCCTGAATGCATCTTTGGGGGCTTGATAGCAGGAGAAGAATTTAATTCAGGTGTAGTCCATAGACTTCCACAAGTGTTTCAGAAGTTCAGCTCCGTCAGATACAGGGTCCCAATCTGGGCCCCCTCTGCAGAGCCTCCCAGCTACTTCTGCTTCTCACATAAGTAGCACAAAGGCAACATTGATTGACATATTAGGGCAAAAAGAAAAGGCTGGCCATGTCTGGGGGGACCAGTTCTCCACATAATGGGCACTCTGCCTGTCTCAGGTCTTGATTCATTCATCCCAGGCTGAGTGACATTGGCCAGTTAGTGGAGTCAGGAGACTGTGGGTACCACATAGACAGGTAAGTAGGTAGGTGAGGAGGTCAGTTTAGTAACCATGACACTGAAGAAAAGCCCATATATTTTCCATACAGCCCGTCTTCTTCTCTGCTCCCTCTCCACATGACTACCTCCCAACGGGACTTTAATTATAAAGTCACTGTTTCAAGAACACCTGAACTAGGGTGAGCCAGTGAGCAACTCTCACATCCTTCCTTTCACTGCTGCAGGTGAAGTATCCCCCGTGTGTGCCCTCTCCTGTGCCTTCTTTCCGTGACACTGTGCATGTGTTGATCCATTTCTTGGCCCCATTCCCACCCACCCATGACTTCCCACTTCATCCTCCCAATGTGGGTCGTGATCCCAGCCCTGGATATAGTCATAGCTCAGGTGACAGTCAGGGCTGCTTCCTTTCTCCAGGAGAACTTTTGACATGAAGGTGTGGAAGATCAAGGAGCCGGGCTGTCGAGAGGAGAGGGTGATGGAGACAGAGTGACGGCAGTGAGTTGAATTAATTCCCCTGTGTCGGATTTAATGAAGGCCTGCCTTCCACACTGCCTCAGAAAGGCACATCATGGAGTGATTGGTGCTGGGTGCAGACACAGTTCCAATTAGGAGTTTCTGCATCTCAGAGGGGCTGGGTGTCTTCGGATCTCCAGACTCTGGGGGCTTGTCTGCCCCTCCCCCTTCCAGCCCTGAGCAACCCTAATGCAGAAGTCAGGAGCTCTGCTCTTCTTAAAGGGGAAGGACCCCAGGGTCTGTTCTTAGCTGTCTTAGAGAGGCCTCATTGTTCTCTTCGCCCCCTTCTCTCTTATGCGTCCTTAGGTAAAGTCCAGGCCTCACTCACCTTTGCAACTTCTTGTCTCCAGGACAAGAATCCCAGAATTATGGAAGATTAGAATGGAGAAGGGGACATTGGGACAGTCCAGTGTAGATTTACATATTTAGTGACTAGAACCATGGTTTCTAGAACAATCTCTCTGTCCTGTGGCTGTTCTGGCACCATGCAGAGTGAGCTACAGCTGCACAACACAGGACTAGCTACCAATGCAAGGTAATTCTCACAGTCATGGCTGAATGGTGGCAACTCAGCCATGAACTACCGTCTATAGTCAGCAAAAGGTTGTCTATGTTGCGTCATATTATATTCCATGTGTCGAAGGCAAGGGAGATGTTATTGCACTTGAGTTTGCATCCTAGCTCAGCCACTAAGAAGCGACCTTGTACAACTTCTAGTGCTGAGCTTTTTTCAAAGCTTTCTTTTGAAAACTAAGAATAATAACACTTATCACACAAGTTAATAACAGAGTAGACTCTCATTTTATAAATGAAGACTAAGGCTCTGAGATGAAATGACATACCTAAGAACATAGTGGTGACAAATGGCGAAGGAGAATCAGACACGAATCTTGTTCCAAAGTCTATTCTGTTTTTGCATCACCTTGTGCTGCCCCAAACTCCTTCATCCCTCCCCGCTGCCGCCCAGGTACTGTTCACTGAGCCGTTTCCGTGTGTCTTTACACTGTGCTGAGCACTTTTGAGACTTCATATCATGTGATCCAGATGATAACCCTGTGAGGCTGCTTGTAAATTGATTCCCATTATATACCACAAAGGCTTAGAGAGGTTTGTTGTTTGAGGTCAAGAGCTCATAAGTGCCTTGGATAGGATTGATAGCCAGATCTGCCTGACTCCTAAATCCATGTCATGCCTTTCTGTGTTCTTGCTTCTATGCCCCACCCCTGCTGACATCTGTGCTCTCAGCTTCCCTGGGACAGCTTCAGGCCAAGTGTCAGGAGGTGAGAAACTCCCTTGTACCAGGACACTGTGTGCCTCCTTGTCCTTGCTCCAGCACAGATCTGGAAGAAGCTGGTCGGTCATTCTGGGTATCCTGGCCTCACCCAAGGCCCTCCTGCTAAAGTCCCAACCCCAACATTAGAATCAGTGATATTTCCTGATGATCACAGAAATCCACTTTTCCTCATTTTCAGAATGGGAAACTGAGATTCCAAAAGGAAGGGGTATCCTGAAGAGCCTACAGAGCCTCAGAAAGCCACCAGACCTCAGGCCACCCAGCTGAGTATACTAGGGTCCCAATGGGGTACCCAAAGAGATGCTATCTGACTGGTTGCTCTTTCTTCTAGGTGTCCTAGCTGGAGGGGTTCTAGACTAAGCTTTTTAGGGGTCCAGTGTCTTCAGCTGCCCTCTGGGGCTCTCTCCTAAGTCTCCCTCTGGTAAAGTATGCTGTAAGAAAGTGATGTGCCCCACCCCTCCCTCTGCATCATGGGACAATTAATGAGACCCTCACATGAGCCACTGAAGTAAATAAACACAGATTATTGTGTTCCTCCCCCACCCAGGTTTTGGCTGATTAAGCTTTCTCTCTATCTCAAAAATGGTTTCAATAATGAGCCACTCAGCTTTTAGAGACCTTGAGCTCAGTTCCTGAGGTTCCCACTTCCCCACACTCTGAGTCTAGGACTCTGGGTTTTAATGGGAAGGCTCAAGTCAGGAATAGAAACCCCTTTCTGTAACAAGCTCTGAATCATTTTAGTGAAACACACACACAGAGTTCATGCATGGTGGCATCAAATAATAAGTAGATCAATAAAATCCTTTAAGAAAAACCTGCTAACAAATTACTTGTATCCATAATTAGCCCCTATGAGAACCTCAGCCTGCAGAGGCCTTGGTGGAAAGTTGGTGGAGATACAGGCCCATACTAGGAGTCAAGCATCTCACTTCTTGAAACAAACCTCTTTGCTCACCCTCATCTGGTAGAGAACAGAGGCAAGGCCCGGAGTCAACTTCTGTGCCTCTTGTTGCCTTGACCTTGAACAAGAGTAGTGACTTTTGCTCCCTAAATCTCTGGCTTCCAGGGTCACAGGCCCTATAACTTAGAGTCTAGTTGGGTACCAGAAGGGTCTCGGAAAAATGAATGCTTTTCTCCTGCTTGGTCAAAGTGTCTCCATGAACTGTTGGCTTCTCTTGACCTTTGCCCTGCCCAAGCCCAGAAATGGTGCCCAGGCTTGTTGCAGAGAGAAGTAGCTTGAGAGGGGTGAGAAACTGTCTGAAATAATTCCATCCTTCCCTGGAGACTTGGCGTGAATTTTATCTAATCACCATGGCAACAGATAAAAAAAAAAGAAAAAGAAAAAAGGTGTGAGCGTATCGCCTTTGCTGTGATAATTCAGATTTATATATTCAGATCAGATTGGAGTTAGAGATTTTTTTTTAAGGGAGCAGATGCAGCAGAAGGTGTGACTGCAAATAGCGGAGCACAAATGTTTGATGATCCTGCCCTTTAAGAAGTGGAACGCAGTTTCCTGCAGTTTTTCCAGAATATAATTATTCCATCAAACCCATTGCAATGAGGACTCATTACAGGCCTGGAGAATGCAGAGTCACGTCCGTGCCAAAAACACGCCTGCGCGCGCACACAAACACACATAAACACGCATGCCTAGGCAGCCCATGCCCTGCCCCTGTCCTCTGCTTCTGGTTGCCCCAAGATGGAACCATCAGATAGACCTCAAAAGCTTTGAAGAAGGGCTCAGAAGGCTATGACCACAGGGCAAGGCAAAGGATAGCTCTGATGTCAAGCTGAGCAGGATCTCCTCCCTCCCTCCAGCTTAGTTTCTAGAATATAAGCTCTCAGTAGGTAGGGGCTTCCAGTGAGTGGGCTGCCTCACTGCGCAGACTCAATCCAACCTGGTGGCTAACACCTGCTGGTGTTTTCAAAACAATGGGATTCTCTCACCACTCAAGGTTACATTGCCACCTAGGCTACCATCTGACCTAAATCAGTCTTCGGACTCTGAGACCAGGATTTTTTCCTCAGGAAGCTTCATTTTGGGATGAAAATGAGGCTTCGTTTGGTTTTCTTTCATGCCCATCTTGCCCACACCAGGGGGAAGACTGACAAGCATGCTGTGGCCCATATGCGTGGCAAAGAGTAGACCCACTCCTTATGTACTTCATGCATATTTATTGACACCATCTACTCCAGTTCTGGATACATGTGCCTGCAGGTATCACCTTCCAGGAGCTCACACCTGTCCCAGGTCCCTGTTCTGAAGCTACGGCAAGTCTCTCCAGTATCATTGTGTGCTTAGAACCTTCCTCCTAAATCCTGTTTGCTTGTATGTGTGTGTGTGGTGTATGCATGTGTTTGTGTCCTTGGGCGCCCAGCTGCAGTAGGGTGCACTTGCCTATGATGGTCAGAGTAGAACATCAGGTATCCTGCTTTATGCCAGCTCTTGTTTTGAGCTGGGAGTTTCTTACTGATCCTGGAGCTTGCCACTTTTGCTCCAGGTCTTGGGTCTGCCCTGCTGGACGGGGGTTACAGGTGATTGTGTGGCCACACCCAGCTGTTTATGTGGCTTCTTGAGATTTGAACTTGTGGTTTCAGGTCCCTTCAAGCACTCATGCTTACACAGAAAGTGCACTGATCTGCTGAGCCATCTCTCCAGTCCCTTCTTCTCAGATTGCTAAAGGGTGATAGTCCCCCCCCCTGCTCAATCTGCCATACCCTAAGCCCAGCCAAGACACAGGTGTCGTACCTGCCCAGTTCCTCTCAGTGAGGTCAATGCCAGAGTATGTAACAAAGGGAAGAGTGGACCACCAAGCACCTAAGTGTTTCTGGCTCCCTGCTAGAGAATTATTCCGTCTAAACCACAAAGTCTTTGCAGTGTTCTAAATAAGAACCCGAAAAGTCACAAGGTTTGTGAGAACAAAGCAAGAACAAAGCTCAGCCCCTCCTGGGTGTCTCTGTTCACATCAAATTCATGTTTGTCCATCTGTGCCTGAACAGAGGCTTGTCACCCTCATATTTCTGCACAGATCAGTGGGCTGAGCATCTCCATTTTAATAATGACCACCAATGCTTGAGTTTACTTGGACCCCTGAGGTTGTCTATTCCAGTGCCTCTCATTTGTCTGACCTTAGGATTTAGTCCCAAGTCTACTTACTGTCTGGAGCTCCCTCCACCCTGCGCTTCAGTTTTCGTGTGCTGTCATCCAGGGCTCCCAGCCCACCTGCACTGCCTAGATTCAGCTTAGCCCTGCTGTGCCAGGCTTCAGTCCATTAGGAACCCCTGCTGGCCTGCTGGGCTCATCCCTGCTCTGGGGCCTTAGCAGCTTGCCAGGGATCCAGACTTCCCGTTGTTGTCTCCTTCTCAAGAGATGGGCTGATTCCAAAGGCCAAAGTCAGCAGACTTTGCCCCTCATACACCTCTATGCTGTCATTCCCAGCCTTATACCCCTGACCACTGATAAAGTAGCTTTCTATTCATTTACCAAGATCTCCAGGGGTGTGAGAGAGCCAAGACCTATCCCTTCACCTACCTTAGACCTACCTCATGTCCAAGGCCTGCCCTCCCACAAGGCAGGCAGCAGATTGTTTGTGTTTGAGGTATAATTTATTTACCCGGGGAAAGCACAGCTCCATGGCAGCATCTGGCCTTCAGCATGTTTCCAAACTCTCATCCTATCTCATGGCCCATCTGGCCCAGATAACACTGGATGACCAGGTCACAGGGGCCAAAGGAACTCATGATTTGGGCCATACCCTTCGCTCCTTTCATCTAGCTGCTACATGCTCTCTGGGAATAGGGTGTTCCTTCTACATAGAGTGTAGCAGAGGAAGGTGTCAGGACCCCTTCCTCAGAACCCAGCAGACCCAGACAAGGTGTGTGTAGAAGGGTGTTCTGGGTCATAGGTCCTTGTCATGGTTTGATCCAGGTGTCCCCCACAAACAAATGAATGTGTTCTGATAGATCGATCCTCAGCTGATGGCAGTTTGGGTTTTACAACCTCGATGAAGCTGTGTTGTTGGGGGTGGGCTTATGGGGGTTATAAGCCAGCTTCCCCTTGCCAGTATTTGGCACACCTTCCTGCCGCTGTTTGCAGTGCTGTGGCAG